>JABUQX010118059.1:0-5000 GCA_015478945.1 Trachelipus rathkii
AGAAATTAACCCTAACCCTATGGCATATTAGCTTGAGGTCAACCACTTATAAATGTCCATATATATATATATATATATATATATATATATATATATATATATATATATATATATATATATATATATATATATATATATATATATATATATATATATATATATATATATATATATATATATATATATTTATATATAAATATATATATATATATATATATATATATATATATATATTAATATAATATATATATATATATATAATAATAATAACTAATATGTAATAGTAATATATATATATGTAATATGTAATATATAACTACTCACATACCATAATAATAATACATAATAATATATAATAATAATAATAATAAATATATATATAGATATATATATATATATATATATATATATATATATATATATATATAATAATAATATAATATATATTTATATTATATATAATAATAATAATAATAATATGTAATAATAATATTGACTAATATATAATATATATAATAATAATAATAATAATAATATATATAATAATAATAATAATAATAATAATAATAATAATATATATAATAATAATAATAATCATAAAACAAAGTTTATGGAATAATAATGAAAAAAACAAAAGCAGATAGGAAAAAATTAACTTAAGTATTTATATATTTTAATTATAATAATATTAATAATATATGTATGTAATATTATATATATATATGTATATATATTAATAATATATGTAATATAATATATATGTATGTATGGTATGTAATATATATATGTATGTATGAAATATAGCCAACAACCTTATGTAGCCAATAACATATATCACTAATATGTATGCTCAATAACCAATAATAATAATAATATGTATGTTTATGTAATAATAATAATAATAATAATAATAATAATAATAATAATAATAATAATAATAATAATAATAATAATAATAATAATAATAATAATAATAATAATATTAATTATATATAACGAATAATAATGATAATAATAATAATAATATAATAATAATAATAATTATAATATATACATAGTAATATATAATATAAATACATACCAAATATTAATTTATATATATATATATATATATATATATATATATATATATATATATATATATATATATATATATATATATATATATTATATATATATATATATATATATATATATATATATATATATATTTATATAATATATTCACATACATATTATTCTGGCATTCCTCATCCTCCTCCTTCTCCTCTCAGGTGTCCTATGCCTTTGCCTGTGATTACATTCGATCGGGTGCATGGGCTCCTGAAATCTACGAACGTTAGGAAGGTGGGTGGCCCGGATGGCATTCCTCCCCGAGTTTTGAGGGAGTGTGCTTCCGTGCTATCCCCGCCCCTCGTTCAACTATATTCTCTGTGTCTCAATACTAACACTTTCCCTCAGTGTTGGAAGCACGCACATGTCCAACCTATTCCAACTATCGCCCTATAGCTCTCACTTGTATTCTATCTAAGATCTTTGAAACCCTTCTCAACTCTCATTTCTTAGATCATCTGGAATCTCATTCACTTCTTTCCGATCGCCAGTATGGCTTTCGGCGTTCGAGGTCTACTGGTGATATACTTTCCTTTCTTACTGATTTATGGTTTTCCGCCCTTAGGAACTACGGGGAGACTTGCGTGGTGGCGCTTGACATATCGAAAGCATTTGACCAGGTATGGCACGCGTCACTGCTCTCCAAGCTCTCTTCCTTTGGGTTTCCTCCTTCACTTTGCTTACTTATGTCTAGTTTCTCTCAAATCGCTCAATGTCGGCTGTTATTGACGGGGCGACTTCTTCTTCTTTTTCTGTTAATTGTGGTGTTCCTCAGGGTTCTGTCTTATCTCCTACTTTATTCCTACTTTTCATTGATGATCTTTTCACCTGCACATCTAACTCTATCCACTCGTATGCCGATGACTCGACCCTTCATTCTTCAACTCATTTCAATTCTGCTCCCTCTTTTACTTCTAGAATTGCCTCTCGTCTTAATCTTTCCGATTCTATTCTCGCTGATCTGGATAGGATTTCCAGGTGGGGTCGTCTCAACCTTGTGAAATTTAATTCTTTAAAACTCAACTTCTACAAATCTCCCTCTCTAAAACACCTTCCAACTTTCCTATCTTTTTCGACGGTTCTCTCGTCTCTCCTGTTGACAATATAAACATCCTTGGCCTTAACATAAACAAAAAAATGTCTTGGAAACCTCACATCACAACGGTTGCTAGGGCGGCCTCAAAGAAACTGGGAGTTCTGTTTAGACTGCGAGACTTTTTTTCCTCTTCTCAGTTACTTCAGCTATACAAGGGCTTCATCCGCCCTTGTATGGAGTACTGCTCTCATATATGTGGGGGCTCTGGTTTCACCCGGCTTTTGGACAGGGTCGAGTCAAAGGCCAAAAGACTTATAAACTGTTCCGTACTTTCCAGTTCACTTGACCCTTTATCTTTGGTGCTTTATCTCTTTTCTATAGGTACCGCAGCGGCAGGTTCTCGAGGGAACTTGTCACTTGCGTACCTCCACCTTTACGACGTCCTCGTAGCACAAAGGGTGCTGTGTCTGCGCATGAGTTTTGTGTGGATATTGGCAACTCCAGGCTAGTTCGCTGCGTTGCTTCCTTCTTTCCAGCCATTTCTGTTCTGTGGAATTCTCTTCCATCTTCTGTATTTCCTGCTGAATTTAATCTCCTGCACTTTAAAGCCTGCGTCTGTGCTTATCTGCGTAATTTGCGTTAGTTGTGTACTTCTGAGGCGTGCAACACCCCCTCCTTGAAAAGGGCTTCGCCCGTGAGTTGTGATGACAACTGTAATATATATATATATATATATATATATATATATATATATATATATATATATATATATATATATATATATATATATATATATATATATATATATTATATATATATATAACAAATATAATATATTTTTACAAATTATTACAACGCTTATTAGGCCTACTTCTTATATTTTTCACTAGTCACAAAAGAAGCAAGTTCAAGTAACAAACGAATGTAGTTAATGACTTATTGAACGGGCAACAGTCACTATCTTTTTTTTCTTCAGCGAACTGATAAGAAATAAAAATACAGCATAAGAAAAACATATTAAACATTACTAAACGGGATAAAAATAACTGTGGAAGAATAAACACATTTTGAGCCATTGAGAGTGAAAAAAAAGTGTATCTGTCATCGAAATCGAATTTAATAAATTTTACAATCTGATAAGAAAATATTTTATAAGCTCATAAATTAAGGTAACGGTTAATGGACGTATGGGAAATTTTAACTCGCTAACGTTAATTAACAAATGTAACTCGTTAATAGTCCGTTACTTCTTTTCGAAATTAACAAAAGCGTTAAAAGCTAATGGAAAAATGAACGAGTTAATTAACCAATTAGCGCTTGAACGCGTTAATACCACCCTTTGTATATATATATATATATATATATATATATATATATATATATATATATATATATATATATATATATATATATATATATATATATATGCTATATATATATATATATATATATATATATATATATATATATGTATAACTATATATATATATATATATATATATATATATATATATATATATATATATATATGTATAATATAATAATAATAATATAATAATATAATATATAATAATATATAATATAATAATAATATATGTATATATATATATATAATAATAATAATAATATAATATGAATTTGATATGTATATATAATAATAATATATAATATAATATATAATAATAATAATAATAATAATAATAATAATATAATATATAATATGTAATAATAATAATAATAATAATATATATGTATATGTTATATATAATAATAATAATAATAATAATATATAATAATAATAATAATAATATCTAATATATATATATATGTAATAATAATAATATAATATATATATATAATAATAATAATAATAATAATAATATGAAATAAATAGTAAAAATAATAACCCTTATAATAATAATAATAATAATAATAATATATAGTTTATAATATATAATAATAATAATAATAAATATATATATATATATATATATATATATATATATATATATATATATATATATATATATATATATATATATATATATATATATATATATATTTATATATATATATATATATATATATATATATATATATATATATATATATATATTTATATATATATATATATATATATATAATATATATAATAATAATATATATATATATATATTTCTTTCTTTCTTTCTTTCTTCACCTTCCTCTTTGCCCCAAGATTGGGGGTAAGGTGCTGTACAAGCATCGGAAAAGAAAAGCAGTAGGAGAACATGACAAACGTCGAAAAAGAAAGCCCAGCCTTACCGCCCCCTCTGTACCATTAATTAGCGAGAGCTCGTCACAGACAGAAAATCCACCCTAGAGCATCATGGGACCGCGACGGACCCTCACTATGGTAAATCGTCAATGTAAGGGTTCATCCCCTGGCCCAGGTGGGCCACAACCATGCCCCCATACAAAACCCCGCCATTCTCTCCTATCATGCACCTTTATTCTCGCCTCTGCCAAACTCACATTTCTCTCCTTCAGACATTCGTTCACCGACTCAATCCACTTTCTCTTCGGTCTCCCAGCCGGTCGGTTCCCAACACACTCACCACTATACATCCACTTAACCAACCGACTATCACTCATCCTTTCCACATGACCAAACCATCTCAACATACTTTCATTTATTCTCTCATTTACCCCTTTCTTCACACCACACCACTCCCTAATACGTTCATTCCTCTCTTTATCAATTCTTCTCACACCTAGCACACCCCTAAGATTGTCCATCTGAACACATTGAACTTTAGATCTATACCTCTTATTCCAGACCATAGTCTCACTACCATACAATAACACAGGT
>JABUQX010118059.1:7500-12500 GCA_015478945.1 Trachelipus rathkii
TAAACTAATAACAAAAATAAATAAACAAAATTAATAATTTTAAAAAGTTAGAAAAGTTAACCTACGTTGACTTTTTGTTATTTAAAAATGTTTAAAAAATTTGACATTTCATTATATTTTATGTTTATTACTGGTTTGTGTTTCCTTAAGAGTAATGATTCCCCGAGGCGCAATTCATAAAAATCTTTCTTTCTTGTTATGATGGAGAAGCCCTCTTTTATGCTGTTATCGGGATTTTTGTGGTGTTCTTCCTTAATATGTTGAAATATTTTACTCGGCTTATACTTATGCTGCGACATTCTCATGTTGAGGGTATTCGTTGTGTATCCAATATAAGCGGCGTTACATCCACTTTCAGAACATTGAAATCAGTACACAACGTTACTACTCTCACCATCCGAAAGCGCTTCACGAGTAGAGAAGCACGAGCTCAGTTTCAATGGCTTATAGTAAGATCTTAATATAAGCTTCTTCCCGTCTTTTGCTTTAATATGTTCTTTCAAAATTAATTTTAATTTGTTTTCTTCCTCTTTTTCTGACTAATATTTTCAGTTTTATAATATACTAAGAGCTTATCTTTTTCATTTTCATTGATAGTATTGGCGAATAAATTATTTAAAGTGTGCTTTATTGTTTTCTCTATAATATACTGGGGGAAGTTACTGTTTATCAGATTCTTTGTTATTCTTTTAATTTCTAAATCAAAAAGGGTCCAATCAGACGATATCTTAAACGCTCTGTGAACTAAAGTCTTTATGGTAGCAATTTTGTAGTTTAGGGGAGTGAAGGAGTCGAAATTCAAGTATGTTCCCTTATCTGTAGATTTAACGTAGACACTTCTATCAATTTTCCATCCTCTTTAATTTTAATGTTAATGTCTAAGAAATTAATATAGTTATTTTTTACCCTCTCAAAAGTAAATTTCAATTTAAATTTTCTTAAATAATCAATGATGATTGTATCAAGGAATGGCATTTACATTACTTTAAAACCTTTATCAAAAATTTAATGTATTAAAATTATCTAACATTTCCATCTTACACCTACTGTAATTCATCAACAGGTATTTCCAGCACATGGGCAGCTTCCGGTCAACAAATCCAAAATGTAGTTTAACCCTTAAACGGTAAGGTGGCCATTTCATTTCACCAAAGGTATTCTGGGTCTTTGCGGACCCACCATACTTGAACCGCTCGTAATCATAGAAAATTAATATGTTTGTTAATATTAATTATTAATTTTATTTTTCCATCCATCTACAGTAAATTTAAATTGTTTTTGCTTTGAAAATGGAATTAGAATAATTTTTTTTTGATCAGAACAAAAAAAAAGGTGTTTCAATTTACCATGCTCTAAAAAAAAATTTGCCAAAAATATTCTATACCTAATATAAACTTTATTTCTTTTGCATTTGTTAGATTAATCCTTTCCCAAAATACATTCTAGCCTACAATACGATAGGCCCAGCAATTCACATCGAAATCTGAAAAAAGAAATTGGAGCAGTGTTTGCAGGTTTTTCTTCTGACGCTAAAAGGTAATGTGGGTCCTTACGGACCCACATTAGTAAAATAGGCGGGGGGCAGAGAAATAAAATAAGATAAACCCACAATTAACCCATACATAACACAATTACCTGACGTGGGCCTTAAAAAGAGGAAGATTATATAAGGAAAAAGGCAGGGAATTCCACAGAACAGATGTGGCTGGAAAGAAAGAGGTACCACAAAGAGAGAGCCTTGAGTTCAAAGTACTCACACAGAATTCATGCGAGAGCAAAGCACCTCTAGTACTACGAGGTCTACTGTACTACTGAGGTGGGCCTTAAAGAAAGGAAGATTATATAAGGAAAGATGCAGGGAATTCCACAGAACAGATGTGGCTGGAAAGAAAGAGGTACCACAAGCCTTGAGTTCACAGTACTCACACAGAATTTGTGCGACAGCAAAGGACCTCTAGTACTACGAGGAAAAATGCAGGGAATTCTACAGAACAGATGTGGCTGGAAAGAAAGTGGTACCACAAAGAGAGAGCCATGAGTTCACAGTACTCGTACTCACACAGAATTCATGCGACAGCAAAGCACATTTATTACGACGAGGGAAAAGGCTTGGAATTCTACAAAACAGATGTGGCTGGAAAGAAAGAGGCACCACAGAGAGAGCCTTGAGTTCACAGTACTCACACAGAATTCATGCGACAGAAAAGCACCTCTAGTACTACAAAGCCTACTGTACTACTGAGGTGGGCCTTAAAGAGAGGAAGATATAAGGGAAAATGCAGGGAATTCCACAGAACAGATGTGGCTGGAAAGAAAGATGTACCACAAAGAGAGAGCCTTGAATTCACAGTACTCACACAGAATTCACGCGACAGCAAAGCATCTCTAGTACTATGAGGGTGACGCAGTGGTTTAGGAATGCGAGAGGTCAACTCTCAAGCAGCTGTCGTTATAATACCTATAGTAGAGAGATAGAGTGTCAATGTTACGTCGAAGAGAAAGAGGGTCAAGGGAGTTTGAAAGTAAAGGACAGTTTATTTGTCTCTTAGATTTAGACTCAACCTTATCCAAAAGAAGGTTAGAACCGGAGCCACCCCAAATATGAGAACAGTGCTCCATACAAGGGAGGATAAGACCCTTATATACTTCTTCATACTCTCCTATGTACTTGAAATTTTCATCTTTCTACGTCCATTTTCAAGGTTATGGGGCCAGTACGCCCCCTAAATGGGGGCCCTACGGGATGTAATCTCTTCTACGAATAGGTTACCTAATCAGCAGACGTGGTGTCAAGTTTGAAATGGATACCTCAACTAGAACACCCCTAAATTTATTGGAGAAGAAAAGTGTGGGTTATAAGACTTATTCCTAACCCATCTAAAACTCAAAAATGGGTCAAAATTGGTCTCACCGATATTAGAAACCTATAACTTGACGGATCAAGCATAAAAATCTAACGATTTTTAGAGAAAATCCAAAATGTCGGCATTTGACTTGGATTCTCAGTTCCAAACGCCTCACCGACCTCAGAAAAAGGCTTCCCCGACCTCAGGAACCCCTAATTGGACGCCTCAAGCGTCAAAATCTAACGACCTTAGGAAATTTTAAGATGTCGGCCATTGACTTCGTTTGTCCGGTCATCAGACAACATCGCAAGAAAGTTTTGAAATAATAATAAAAAAACCTTCGGCATCGAAGAGAAGGAGGGTCAACGGAGTTTGGAAGAAAAGGACAGTTTATTAGTCTCTTAGCTTTAGACTCAACCATATCCAAAAGAAGGAAGGAACGGGAACCACCCCAAATATGAGAACCGTACTACATACAAGGGCGGATAAGACCATTATGTAACTGGAGAAACTGAGAAAAAAAAAAAACTCTCGCACACAAAAAAAACTTCCCTATATATATATATATATATATATATATATATATATATATATATATATATATATATATATATATATATATATATATATATATATATATATATATATATATATATATATATATATATATATATATATATATATATATATATATATATATATATATATAGCTATATATATAAAAAAAATTAATTAATTATAAATATATATATATATATATATATATATATATATATATATATATATATATATATATATATATATATATATATATATATATATATATATATATATAAACAAAGAAAATGTTCTTTTTACTGTTACTTTTTTTTTTTTTTTCAATATATACTGATATAGCACCTAACAAAATATAAAGATCCAGAAAAGGCAATCCTGACCCAATATATATATATATATATATATATATATATATATATATACTATATATATATATATATATATATATATATATATATATATATATATATATATATATATATATATATATATATATATATATATATATATGCAACTGCAATATGCACAATACTATGTGCACCTAAAAAAAGTACACATAGAAAAACAGTAAAATATAAGGTCACGTTAAAGGTAACATGGGTCCGCACGGACCCAGCAGTGGGCGTAACTAAATATCTATTGGAGACAGAGCGACACCCATCCGTCCTCTGCAAGAGCTCACGGCCCACTGATGATATATTGGGCAATATCAAACTTCAACGCAGGAGTATCGACTTTACAGATCGATTATTGAAAAAGCGATTTTTGCTGGGTCCGAAAAGACCCATAGATACCTATTAAGGGATAAACGCTTTAAACCCACAATAAAAGATATAAAGTATGATAATACACAATACAAATTAACACAAAACAATTTAAACTCTTCATAAATGAACAAATAATGAAAACGAGAATATTATTTCGCAAATGACAGGTAAACTACCACAGGTGAACATAACGGAATAACAGACGATTTGCAAAATATCGTCGTAATTAGATGTTATGCCAAACGTGCCTCGAATTTTTCTTTGCATCAACAAGATGAGTGGATATAAATCAGTCCCAAAATGACTTACATTACATTTTATTTGTCATCGAATCATCCTTGATATAATTTTCAACCAATTAGAAAATAATACATGAATATAAGGATACATAAATATATACATTCTTTATATTTAGAAGAATTCTCATACCTTTCTAATTAGGACAAGAAGGTGGAGTCTGATTTGGCAACATCCTTGTTGTCTTAAAATAATAAAAAAACATTATTACAAAAATCAAATGAAAAGGACATATGCTTTAATAAAATACGACTTCACACCTTTTTAAATAAATTAATCAAATCAGTATTTAGGCTTGTCATTGCTTTAAAATATACACTTATTTCGCCTTTAAAATTCTTACAATTTATTTTCGTTGCAAAATTTTACAAACCTAAAATATTTTGTTAAAATACAAATAATAATAATAATAATAATAATAATAATAATAATAATAATAATAATAATAATAATAATAATAATAATAATAATAATAATAATAATAATAATAATAATAATAATAATAATAATAATAATAATAATAATAATAATA
>JABUQX010118059.1:17500-25000 GCA_015478945.1 Trachelipus rathkii
AATAATAATAATAATATGTATGTAATAATATATAATAATAATATGAAATATCAAATATGTATATGTATATGTATATGTAATATGTATATATATATATATATATATATATATAATATATATATATATATAAATATAAAATATATATATATATATATATATATATATATATATATATATATATATATATATATATATATATATATATATATATATATATATATATATATATATATATATATATACATACATATATATATATATATATATATATATATAACTAATATATAATATAATATATATATAATATATATATATATATATATATATATATATATATATATATATATACAGGTTTTTTATATATACATATTTGCGAGGAGACATCGCAGAAACATGCTCAAAGGAGGATTAATCAACAAGGGAAAATAACTGATATCTACAAACAGAAGGAGCATGTTTGTGCGTTACATCTTACTCCCTTCTTTTAAGTAATTTATATAGGTAAATTTCTTAAATTATATTCTCAATGTGATTGGAGATGAGAACGTTATTTCTTTCTTCGTGGTCCTGAACAATATTCTCTATCTTCCATCTCCGTTAGATCTGCTGAGATAGTCTGAGGTGATATTATCTTAGCCATGGATATGTTGGAGGAGAAATCTAAAACGTTGGAGGTAAAGGGCCCAACTCATGATCCGGGGGCTTTCTTACTTTTTCCTATTGATAGCAGCGAGGGGACGGTGGTCAGACTGGAGGATAAACTCCTTTCCATATAAGTATGGCTCAAACTTCTTTACCTCTGTCACTATTGCCAGAGCCTCTTTTTCTATGATCGAATAGTGGTTTTGAGTAAGTGATAACCTTTTGCTCTCATATGCGATCGGATGTAATATATTATTCTCCTCTTGCAGTAAAACATACCCAAGTGACGTGTCTGAAGCATTGACTTGTAGCGTGAAAACTTCATCCAATTGCGGCATGTGTAATATTGGCATAGAGGACAGAGCTTTCTTTAGTGTCTCAAATGCCTGCTGGTGTTTGGCTTCCCACCTCACCTTTGTCGGTTTACCTTTCTTCGTAAGGTCAGTAAGAATTGAGGCTATGTCGGCATATCCTTTAACGAATTTCCTGTAGTAAGCTGTCTTTCCCAAGGAATGACTTCACTTGTTTCTTGTTCCTTGGTGGCTCTACATTTAAGATCTTAGTGGCATTGTCCTCGTGCAACCCTTTAATGCCACTTCCTATCTGATAGCCCAGAAATTCCACGCTCGTAGCGGCAAATTCATACTTAGAGGGTCGGACAGTGTACCCTTCACTTTGCAATCATGAAAGTACGGTCTTGAGCGTTTCCATGTGCCGTTTCCAGTTCGATGAGTGGACGATAATGTCATCGATGTAGAAATCTACATCATGAATCTCATCTAAGATTCTTCTCATGGGTTTATCTAACGTATCTACAGCGTTGACCATCCCAAACGGTAGTTTAACATAATGAAAATGACCATCTTTTGTCGAAAAACCTGTCATATAAGCATCTTCTGGCCTTATGGGTATCTGCCAGTACCCTTTCAATAAATCCATTTTGGTATAGTATTTGTCCTTTGCAAATTTCGTAAACAGGGTTTGAGTGGTGGTCATAGGCTCGGGATCGAATATGGTTATTTTATTTAGGGCACGATAATCCGAGCACACGCGTTTCGTGCCATCTTTCTTTTGAACCACTACCACTGGTGCTGCATAAGGGGAAGATGACTTCACGATTACTCCCATCTTAAGCATCTTGTCTACCTCTTTTCTTAACTCTTCCTACGTGGTATATGGTAATGTATAAGGCTTCAATCTTATCGAATTGTCGTCAATGAGGTCGATTATATGTTGGTCGTGGAGCGCTGTTCCCGGAAAATCAGTGAAATCGTTTTTGTGGGGCTAAAAGACATCCATTAAATCACATCTCATTTCTTCAGAAATGTCTCTGCTGGTTCTGATATCTTTCAGACTTTCACTTTTCTTCGACGAAGTATTTACAACTGGGACAGGAATGTTTTAGTCATCGTCGGATTCAAGAAGAACCTCTTATGCTCCCACTCCTCGATCAGTATTATTTCTTCTCCCATTTCAACCTCTTCTCTAGAAATATACTTTTTCAACAAATTGATGTGGTAAGTTTTTATCACATCACGAACTCTGATTTTATAATTATCTTGACCATATGGGGACACAACTCATATGTCCCTCCCCATCTCATGAGCATCTTGTTATGAGATGTTGGAATTATGACTATGGCATATTCTCCAGCTTTTAGAACTCTGTTCCTGGCTCTTTTATCGTAATGTCTCTTATGTTTTACTTGCACTTTCGACAGGTTCTCTCGCCATGCGCAAAGTTTCATTCAGTCTTTCCTGTAAATCAAATTCGTATTGGATGTTGATTTAGCCTGCTCCGGATCGATATCACCGGCCTATAACTCATGTAGGATCTGCATGGGTCTTCTGACTGAACGTCCAAACAATAACTCGAACGGTGAGAAACCTGTAGACTCATGTGGCGCTTCTCGATATGCAAATAGAAGTGGCTTGATAAATCTAATCCATTTTCTGACTTGCTCGTGGCACATTCTCTTAAGCATGGTTTTCAGAGTACCATTAAACTTTTCAGTGATCCCTTGGGTCATAGGGTGGAATATTCTTGAGTGTATCTGTCTTATATTTAGGAGCCTTGCCACGTCTTTCATCAATAACACTGTGAACTGTGCTCCGTTATTTGAAACAATCTCTCGTGGGACATCTAAACGCATGAAAATGCTCATTAAACTTTCTGCTACCTTTTGAGCCGAAATACTTTTCAGAGGTACGGCTTTGGGGTATCTTGTAGCACTATCTACTAAGGTTAGGACGTATTGATGTCCTTCGGAAGATAGTGGGATGATTGGTCCTATCAAGTCAATGACGACTCGTTGAAAGGGTTCTTCTATAATTGGCATTAAACATAAGGGCACCTTTGCCACTCTACCTTCGGACACGTTCTCTGACAGATGTCACAAGAGTAGAAAAACTTTGTCACGTCTTGATAGATGTTAGGCCAATAAAAATGGTGCGTAATCTTCCCCATTGTTTTTTTAACATCCTAATGTCCGCCAAATACCTCGTCATGAGCGATGCTCAAGACTTTGTTCCTGCATTCTTTTGGAACTGTAAGTACATTTCTTTCAACATTGTTTTCAATTATCCTCTTAAATAACAAATCATTAATTAACAAAAATTTTCTTTCGCCCTTTTCAAGAGACTTCCACATTCTGTTGAGAGTAGGATCAAGTTTCTGATTCTCCTTAAAGTCACTTCTGTCTCTTACGAGACTGTCGATCTGTCCATCTACAGGGTCAGATACCTCTCCAGGAGCTGCAACGCTTGGGATTAATTCACAAGGGTGACTTTCTTCTAAATTTACAGAATCTTTCTGTCTGATTAATTCGTGGTCAGCATCTTTCAACATGGGGACAGGTTGCTGACTTCTGCGGGAGGTTCCTTCTTCAGTGAGTCTTCGATAATATGTTCCACACCAGATGTTTCCATTTCTGTTTCTGTTTCCATCGCTTCTTTTTCAACGTGCAGATTGAATTCGTGAACATCTAAATGAGTAGACGGCTTCACGCACGTTCTCTCTTCCACCATAACGATGTCAGGGGATCCCATCTCCATGTGAGTCGTAATTTCTTGCGTTACGCGAAGACTCGGGCACTGTGTCCCATCCCAATTTCATCAGGCTTATCTGGAGCAGAAACTCCGTCAATGTTCCCTAAAATCAGATCGTACACTACATCAGGCATTCCTACTGCCTACCTCTTACCCGAAAAATATGGGGTGTCTAGGTCTACAGTAGCGAGTGCAACTCTTTTCACCGTATTATCAAGAAGTCTCATGTTTGTGTATTCCCCCGTATATAGCTCTTTGGGAAGATACTTTTGTCTCAAAACAGTCCCATTGCAACCAGTGTCTCGTAAACAACGGACACGAAAACCGTTAGCGAAGCCGTCGACGACTGGGAGACGATGGGTGTTATCTTCTTTTCCACCCACCATAGAGACTTCTACTTCTTTAGCTACTTCGTCTGGAGATGCATGATCTTCTTTTTCCGCAGTAATTTCTTCTGCAGCCACCGTAGTTTTATTGTCCTCCTTCTGTCGTCCATAATGAGTATTGTAACTCTTGTCTCTATTGTTTATTGTTCCCAAGCAACACACGGCAATTCTTCGCTATGTGTCCACATATATTACACCTGTAGCAGGTGAACGAATCTCTCTGCTCAGGTTGATTTCTGTTTGAATCTATTCTTACAGTGTTGCTTTGAGCACGTTTGCCGACTCACTCGTCTTGTTGGATTGTGCGTTATTGTACGTTGGCTTTTTCTCGTGATACTTGTTACCGTTATTTTGTTTACCTTTATAACTATTCAAGGGATTATTACGTTGTGCTAAACTCTTCCTATGTGCATATAAAAAGTTCTCGGAGCTTGTGACGATATCTTCCATATCTTTGTTATTTCTTTCTTTAAGAAAAGTAGCAAGCTCTTTCGGCACAGTAGTTATGTATTTGTCAATGGCTATAAACTTCATTAGATCATCAACATTTTCTTTCACACACCCGCGGCAGCTATTCACTTCTCCAATGCATCATGTACCTTTTTCATTTACACCGCCGGGTTAACATCAGTTAAGGGTGTCATAGCTTTGAATTTATATCGACAACCATTCTCTGTCAGATTATATCTTACGAGTAAAGCTTTCTTTAAAATATCAAAACTTGAAGAATCTTCTAGAGTTAGACTTCCTCGTTTTTGATTTATGGGGGGAGGGAAGGGGCAAGTTCTGAATTTTTACTGTTTCAACTGAAAACCATATAAAAACTTTATTTTTTTAAGATAATTCAATAATTTTTTCACGAAAGTTCTAGAATAAAGTGTGGTCAAAAAGATATAAAATTCAATTCAATTGAAATTCAATAAAAAAAATGGTAACATCAAATATTCAATTTGAATTTCAAAATTTCAAAAAATAATTTCAAGGTCATCACTTAAACTTGTCTGACAACCCACGTTTTTCAATCAGAATAAAACTTAGTGAGAATCTTCGAATATATATATAGTATATATATAATTATATATATATATATGATATATATATATATATACTATATATATTATATAATATATATATATATATATATATATATAATATATATATATATATATATATATATATATATATATATAATATATATATATAATATAAATTATATATAATTATATATTATATATATATTAGCTTTATATTAATGATGGACAATATGTATAAGTGGGCCTGGAAATTTTAACGCAATAGACTTGCTCGTTTTTTTTAGCGAATTTTTTTGTCAGCTGATATGGAAAAAAAGTGAATTTTGAGAAAAACGCCTATAAAGATTTTGAATGATTTTTTTTTCTTTTTTCCAGAAAGTAAAAGATATTACGCACCTCACCTCACCTAAATAAGAGCACCAAACCGCAGTAAAAGTTTTTATTCACACCGCACAGCACCGCATCCGAGCACCGCAAAGGCACAATCACTCCGTATCTATTTTCAATATTTCAGCTACGACTTTGCTGAAGATAATTTTTACTTTCCAAAAAAATTATTTAGAAAATTTATGCTCCGGCTCCGGCTCCTGGCTCCAACTCCCGGTTATGGCTTGCGCTCCCGGTTCCGGCTTCGATTACCGGTTTCGGCTCCAGCTCCTTTTCAAAATTGTTCACTCCAAGCTTTTAAAAGAATTACTTTCAACGTGCAAATAAGATTGTTACTTGCAGATCCGGCTCCGCTCCGGCCTCCAACCTCCAGCTCGACTTCGTTTCCTTTTCAAGATAGTTCACTCGACTTGCAGAAGTTAATTTTAACCTGCAACAAACAATTTCTTTAAAAAATTTATACTTTTACCTAAGCTCTTGTCCGGCTTCCGGCTCTGCTCCTGGTCTCCGGCTCCTTTTCAAAATTGGTCAGCTCCAACTTTGTAGAAATTACTCTTCATCTATCAAAAAAATTTCTTGAAAAAAAATTTGTTCTTCAGGTCCGCCTCCGGCTCCGACTCTGGCTCCCGCTTCGGCTAAGGCTCCGGCTCCGGCTTTATCGTTCGAACTGTCGTTTTCCATATTATCAGAAGAGCTCAGCTCCGACTTTGCAGAAGTATTTTATCTGCAAAAACAATCTTCTTTAAAATAATGTTATACTATTTAACGCTATCCGGCCCTCCAGGCTCCGAGCTCCGGCGTCCGGGCTTTATGCTCCGACCTCGTATTCATAGTTTCAGAAGAGCTCAGCTCCGACTTTGCAGAAGTATTTTTTTTATCGCAAAAACAATTTCTTTAAAATAATTTATACTTTACATCCGGCTCCGACTCCGGCTTCTTTTCAAAATTGTTCAGCTCCAACTTTGTACAATTACTTTCATCTGCCAAAAAAAATTCTTGAAAAAAAATTGTTCTTCAGTACCGGCTCTGGCTCCGGCTCCGGCTCCGGCTTCAGCTCCGACTTCGTTTCCATCAGAATAGCTTAGCTCCGATTTTGCAGAAGCATTTTTATGTGCAAAAACTATTTCTTTAAAAAAATTTAGACTTTACCTCCGGCTCCTTTTCAAAATTGTTCATCTTCAACTTTGTTGAATTACTTTCATCAGCAAAAAAATTTCTTTTTAAACTCGGCCTCCTTGCTGTGGACTCCGCTCTGGCTCTTACTCGACTCCGGCCCAACTCCGACTCCGTTTCATTTCAGAAAAGTTCAGCTCGGCTTTGCAGAAGTATTTTTAACTACATGGATAAAATCAAGTCTATAAAAATGGAGATTTTGCGGTTCCGAGGCTCCGGCTCCGGCTCCGGCTCCGGCTCTGGCTCCGGCTCCGGCTCCGTCTCCGACTCTGACTCTGGTTCCGGCTCCGGCTCCGGCTCCGGCTCCGGCTCCGGCTTTGGCTCCTCAAATTTGTTCAGCTCCATCTTTGCAGATATATTTTCACCTTACAAAAATTTTTTTAAAAAAATTGTTATTCGGTTCTATTCCGCTCCGGCTCCGGCTCCGGCTACGGCTCCGGCTCCGGTCCGTCTCTGACTACATTTATATGATTGAGAAAGAGCCTGATCTTGGGTTGTGTTTGCGAAAAGGAATAAGTTTAATTTATTATAAAATTTGAATAAAACCTAGAAAGATCCTTCAAAGTTGAATTGCAATTTCGAACCTGGAATGAAATATTTTATTTTAACACCCCTATAAAAAATATCCTGTATCTTAAAAACCTTTCAGAATTTCGAAACAAAAATTACTCCATGATGTAGAGGAGGAAATTTTCTAAAAATAAAGTATAAAAAAAAGTTGAAATTTTTTATTTTGTACCCTTAGTACAAACGCTTTAAAACCACAATAGTAAAAAATAAATATAAAAATATTGTAATACACAATATAAAATAATACACAACAATTTAAAA
>JABUQX010118059.1:40000-44351 GCA_015478945.1 Trachelipus rathkii
TTTAAATTAAAAACACGCTAAGCAATTTATATTTACTTCATTCAAATATAACTAAAATATTTTCAAAGTTATTCTTAAAACTTCTATATATAACAATAATTCATTATCTTTGACAAGAGAATTTATTATTAACTGTTTAATACTTTTTGTTTATAATTTTAAACTATCAAGTTTTAAAAATAACTTTACTAAAATTTTATGAATATAATTATTAATAAACATATATTTTACGTACCTTAAAGCAATAAAAATCAGTAAATCAGGTAAGGCCAGCCCCCTAAGCACCCGCTCTCAATCAAGCTATGGCCATACGTTTGTTCTATTGACATACTGCTTTACATCATCTTTAGCCATGTTAATAAGTATGAAAATTAACAAAAATAAGTTCTTCTCTGCTAAAATAACAGGTATTTTATTAAAATCATTCTATTTTTTATTTAAAAATAACAATTATTCACTTACATTTATATATCACTCGATGTTAACTAAAAATATTTCAATAAGTTTTTTTTTTTTTTTAAATAATTCGGGTTTTCTTTATTATTATTATTATTGATCTATGTACATTGACAATCCATCACGGGAAGAGAAAACACAACCCGCACTCCTTACAGATACGAAACTGACGCTCTCTCTGTAGAAATGTGTTATAAATCTACTTTTAGGTCTAAATTTAGGAATAAATATCTTTTTGTGACCGAGGCGATTTAAAGACCTAATCAGGTCAAAAATATATTTCAAACTGACCTTTTTCTGTAAAAATGTGGTGAAATAACTACGTTAGGCCTACTTTAGGCCTAAATTCAGGATAAGCCTTTTTGTAGACGGGCTAATTTAATCTAATACCAGGTCAAAAGGTAATTTCCGTATAGACAAGAATCATTGTTATCTATTATTTTTACATAATAATATTTCAAACTGAAACATGCTTGGACTCGGAAGATCCTTTAAGCAGGTAAAAGGAAATGTTTTCCTTACTTGTGATTGTTCGGGGTAATCCTTATCTCTATATGACTTCGTATGTGATTGGTCGAGAATAATTTTATCGTCTTTATGAAAATTAACTTATTTCTTTAAACTTGTATTTGAGCAGGTGTGTGTTTTAATTTATCTTTTGAACCTCAAACTCATTTTAAATCATAGTTCATTTTAAGCTGTTTAAGCGGTGCCACAAGTAATCTGATTGTAATTTAAAAGTGTTTTATTTTTGACTCAAGTGTATATCATTAATTTAATGCCAATAAAGACTTACATTGAGGAATAATTATAATTTCACATAGAATTTAGTACTAATAATTCTAATATCACTAGTTTCAAAGACTAAACCACCGAGGGCTCAGCATGAGCCCACTCGGGCGCAAAGGCAGCGGCAAACCCCCGCACCCGTAGGTGCGTCCCCGCCAGTCGTCTCACCTAACTCGCCGGCGTGCGCCCGCAGCGCATATTTCGTCGTTCCCGCCCTCCGCGCGCGCTTCCTGCTTATTGCGCAATATGGTCTCGCGCGTAATGCAAATTTTATTAATAATATAGTTATATTATATTTATTTATATATATAGTATATATGATATATTTAATATTTTTATTATATTTTTATTTTATATAATTATATTTTTTAATTATATATTATATATATATATTATATATTATATAATACTATATAATCTCTCTATATAGTATATTTTTGTATATCTCTCTCTCTCTCTTATTATAATTATTTGTGATTTTAGGTGATATATATATATATGGTTATATACTATGTATTATAATATTATATTATTATATATATACTACTTATATTTGATGCGTATATTATTTACTATATATATTATATTACTTTATATTATTATATAGGGATATTATATAGTTTGGACGGGGCTATTATTACGTTATGCCAGGTGAAAATTTTAGTTATTAATAGATAATAGTATATGAGTTATTTATATTTATAATATATATATGTATTTTATTTATTATATTTTTAGCAACTTTATGATTTATATTTTTATCAAGTTTGTTTACGATTTTGAGATCTCATTTATTATGAATAGTATTTAGTATATGAATATATTCGTCATAGTATTTATATATAGTAAAGGTAGGTAGCGTTAAATTTTAATACGTTTAATATATATCTTTATTCTTTCACTTATCAGTATATATGTATATTACTATATCCAATATCTAGAAAATTACTTTATATATACTTAACCGTTAAATAATATTATTACTAAAAATTATTTTAGAACCCAAAGTAAATCTTCTTCAGCTATTGAGAGAAATAATACGTTTTTAGCTCCCTCGCATTAATAAGTATGAGATAGTACCTTATGATGATATGACTACCGAGTCAATAAATTACTTGGTTTTGCGTTAATCATCTTTCCTTTAGTCAACCGGTAAGCCTTCTGAGAGCAAAGCGTTGAACCTCTCGTGAGAGAAATTTTTGTGTTTTACCAGGCGGCAGCAATGCTATTGTATTCGTAATTTTATTTGGATCATATATCTCTCTACGACTTGATATTATTTAATTTTAATTTATTTACCAAGTTGTTGGTACTTCTTAATGGTATCAAAAATTAGAGTTCATTTGTCAAAAATAAGAGTGTCACTTATATAGTACGTGTAAGAAAAAAATCCAAGCAAGAGTATACCACATATTAAGGCCTTGACAGCACCAGTCACACATTCTCATGCTAGCGTGCTCAACTCCTCTCTCGCAGCATGATGTAGGGATGTTAATACCTCTTAGTCTGTTAGCGTGATAGTCACGCAGATCGAATTAGATATCTCTATAGAGATATTAAAGTGACCAGATAATTTTCGTGTGAATAGATCGTTACGTGCTATGGTCCTAACTGGGTAGAGTTAAATGCTCAAAAAGCCCTTATTGAATATAAATTTCGCTATCATCGCAGTTTCACCATTTTCACGTATCTCCAGAAATCGCCCTAACATACGTGAGAAAGTGATTGTAATAAATGTGAAGCACACATCTTCCAAGTTCTCATAGTATTTTTATTAACGCGTTTAGATTATTTCTTTAATTTTTTTTCTTTTAATATTTCTATAAATTTACATACATACGAAATATAATATATAATATCTTTTTACATTTTGTTCTAGTTTCATTTACTTTGTGTTCATTGGCTATTGGTCTCTGACGTCATGAAATATGATGACGTTTTTCCTTGAAAACTGTCTTCGATAAGTAGCTCCCGATTAAAGGAAAGGTTGGTTTATAAATAGCAAATTTTTTTTAAGATTCTTATGCAGTGGAGGAATGCTTATCTGAGGCTAACCTTAGGAAAGCTCAAGAGTTTTTTCTAAAGTTGATCTCGTAAAATACGGGCCTTAAAGGGCCGTATTTACAACCGGCCTTTTCTCTTCCTTTCCGTCAAGTGTCTTCAGACTCCTCCCTTACGTAAATTCAAATTTATGAATGATCCTTGAGAAATTTTTTTCCGTAAGGAAGCCTTGACGTCGCAAAATACTTGGCGAAATCTCTTCCTTAGTCAAGGTAGAAATCTGAACCAACCTTCGAACCTACCTTAAAGATTTGTTTTCCCGAGCGGCAGGCCATGCTTTGTTTTTTTTATCTTGTACACTATTTTGCGTCGCATATTTTTATGTAACTTTATTATTTCATTGTAGGCCACATTATTAAAATCTGATTTTGTCAAATATATGACTTCGTGAAGAAAAGTAAAACGCCAAAACCACATACATGTAGGCTCAGACACCAGAGAAATAAGGCCAGCGTGCAAAACCTTCGACCAGGGACGCTATACTTTAGTGTAAGGAGCGCAGTATGAATTTTTTATATTTATCATTAATTTCGATAGACTAAGGCTGCTATGCCACCAACAGCCACTGGGAGACTAATAATGTGAAGCAGACCATTACTTCCAATTCTCAAATTATTTGTATTGAAAAACGCGTTAGATTATTTCATTAATTTTTTCTTTTTAATATTTCTCTATAAATTTACATACATAAAATTAATATATACTATACTATACTTTTCATGTTTGTTCTAGTTTCATTTACTTTGTGTTCATTGGCTATTGGTCTCTGACGTAACTAAAATTTGATGACGTTTTTCTTTCATTAAATAACTGCCTTCGATAAGTAAATCCCGAATAAAGGAAATGGTGGTTTAATTGCACAAATTATCTTTCTTGAGATATATCCACTATCACTGCCACATACCATATAGGAAGAGGAGAAATGCAATTCCGGGAAGAGAGAGCACTACAACCACAATATATACGACGCGAGAGATACACGACAATTATATCAGATCTGATTAATTTAATACGCCCCGGCCACCCACCATCATAAAACCAGATG
>JABUQX010118060.1:17500-22500 GCA_015478945.1 Trachelipus rathkii
TATATATATATATATATATATATATATATATATATATATATATATATATATATATATATATAAACGAGTATATCTGAGGTGTACACGAAATCTACAAAGCACATCAAGAATGCATGTCAAATAAAGTGGAAGATAGAAGGAAGTGGTTTTCTAAGTTAAAAATGGTGTACATGCCATAATGAGCATAATGGTTAAGCCTTATTTAGGGAGTTAAACGGAAATTGGACAAGTCAATTTTGGAAGAAAGTTAAATGAAATTTCTTCTAACGTGCAGTAATGTAACTACAGAGTTCTGAAAGACATTGTCCATTGTATTGACTGTCAGGAAAAGTCTTTAGTGAACTAATTAATATAGAAAAGTTGATAAAAGTTGATATAAACGAAATTCCAGTTTGCTAGGATAGAATAAACGGCTCATGTCGATTATCTGTTTCCATGAAGCTGAAGTCAAATTTTATTTTTTATAAGTTATGTTATCGAACAAAATGTAGAACGGTGCGAGCATATATATTTATATAACTTAAATATAGTATATTTTGTTGTTTATTGAAACGATGGAAAGTGAAATAAATTATATAATAATATAAGTTTGGTTACGTTAAGTAAGGTTATGTTACGTTAAGTAAGGTTATTTTAAGTTACATTTGGTTGCATAGATTTAAACTTTTTTTTTTAATATTTTTAAAGGTTTGAAGCTCTTTTATTACAATATAGCTTTATTTTGACTCACTACTGTATACAGTTTCATTTTGATTTTTTTTCAAATGTGTTCGAATCCATGCAATTGATATGCATTTGGATATTGACACAGATAAAAGACATGATTCAAATAAACTATTACCAGAGTTTCTTTAGATAGTAATCTTGTTTACAGCTATCAAAACGAATTATAAGATTTCTTTTCACAAATTGTAATTATTCATTTTTATGAGCAAACGATTCTAGTTCTTCCTTTCTCCTAAAAACTAAATATATATGTTGGCTCATGCGTTCGATTCAAGTTTCCTTTTAACTTAAGAGGATTTAAAAGGGCGTTCAATTTTTATTGATGCTCTTAAAATGAAATGGCCGAATAAAAAAGTATATAATGAAAATTAAATATAAACTAATTCTTAAAAGGAAAATAAGCTTTAAGGAAAATTAATTGCAATTTCAATTCATTTTCCAACACTTATTCAATTTTATACAAACCTGCAAATAAAATTTTTATAAAAAGCAAGTGACATTTGGTTACGTATTTATTAATATATATATATATATATATATATATATATATATATATATATATATATATATATATATATATATATATATATATATATATATATATATATATATATATATACTTATATATATATATATATATGCTATATATATATATATGATGTTTTCTATATTTGAATCGGTGAATCAGTTCATATATTCTGAAAAAATTTTCTAAGTTCAAGACAGGGGAACAGAGTCAGCCGGCTGCCTTGTGTTGTTGACTCAGTAAAGATAATTTTATATTTGTTATATTAGGGTTTAGTTATTATATAATTTTTCAGTTTAAAAATATGTTCATTGTGTAAAGTTGTGCAATATTTAACAATAAAAATGTACGTTTATGGATTAATGAATTGATTGCTGACGAACATAATTTATTTTAGAAGAAAAACTATGTTCGTTCGTATATGTGTCTATGAGAACATAGTGTTTTATTGTCTATAGGGACATAGTCTTTTATTATATTTCAAAATAAGCCGACTGGCTTTCTTTCCGGTTGGCTGATGAACGAAAAATTTTATATGTCATATTTCATTTGAAACGTATGTTGGTTGTCGAGAGTTATGATAAGTTGTGAATTATTTACTACTAATTTATCTTTTGTGTTTTAATGAATACAATGGTGACGGAAATAAATTATTACCGTTTATACAATATCATAAGTGTTAGTATTGAAAAAAAAACATTGTATTCTCTATACAATATTGCGTTAAGGTCAAAATTTAACTTTGCATGTAAATCTTCTTTATCTTTGAAGGAGTCCAAAGATTTGAAAGTACATGGCGATTATATATATATATATATATATATATATATATATATATATATATATATATATATATATATATATATATATATATATATATATATATATATATATATTTTTTATATATTCTTTTTTGTATTTATTTGATTATTTATTAAACTTAAATATTAGTAATTTTGTACTTAAAAAAGTATTATCTAGGTTACGTTAGCTTTTGTGCAACCACGATCCATTTCGTTTAGGTTGAAGTTTCTTTCCAACCACGATCCATCTAGGTTAGGTTGAACTTTCTTTGCAACCACGATCCATCTAGGTTAGGTTGAACTTTCTTTGCAACCACGATCCATCTAGGTTAGGTTGAACTTTCTTTGCAACCACGATCCATCTAGGTTAGGTTGACTTTTTTGCAACCACGATCCATCCCGGTTAGGTCGAACTTTACGGCTTTTAAGTCAAGGTTAGGATAAGTCTGGTCAGGTAGACACCGATTTACTATATATATATATATATATATATATATATATATATATATATATATATATATATATATATATATAGCATAATATATAGATACCGATTTACTATATATATATATATATATATATATATATATATATCACGTCGTGTTCGTTCATACATTTGTTCAGCCAAGCCGAGCGGCTGGCTTGACTGGCATGGCTCATGGCTTAGAAAGCCATCACCCAAGCCAGTCAAGCCAGCAACTCAGGTTGGCTGAACGGACACCGATTCAAATATAGAACTTTTATATGTATATTTGGATATATATATGACAGATATATATATATATATATATATATATATATATATATATATATATATATATATATATATATATATATAATTTTTTTCATTTTATTTATATATATTAAAGACAAACTAAAAAAAAAAAAATAAAAAAATGAAAATAAAAATAAAAAATAAGAAATAAAATAAAAAATAAAAAAAATTAAAAAATCAAAATATATATATATATATATATATATATATATATATATATAATATATATATATATATATATATATATATATATATATATATATATATATATATATATATATATATATATATATATATATATATATATATATATATATATATATATATATATATATATATATATATAAATATATATATATATATATATATATATATATATATATATATATATATATATCTCACCATGCGCCTCCTTGTAGGGTCATCCCCTGTCATTTGCAATGCTTCTCCACCGGACCCTCTCTTCGTACAGTCGATGTTCCTCCACCTGATCCAGCGTCCAACCCCTCTTCGCCACCGCCGCCGCCACCCCATCCCGCCATCATCCTTCCATCTCTTCCTTGGTCGTCCCGCCGGTCTTCTACCTGCAGGCTGCCATGCATAAAATCTAGCCGGGTATCTCTCTTCATCCATCCTTCTGATGTGTCCATACCATCTCAGTTGCTGTCTCTCAATCAGATCCTCCACCGCCTCGACCCCCAACTCCTCTCTTATCTCAGTATTTCTTCTTCTCTCTCTTCTGGTCACCCCCACTATCAACCTCAACACCCTCATTTCCGCCGCCACGATCTTACTCCTTGTTCTAGTTGTAAGTGTCCACGACTCTGACCCAAACAAAAGTACCGGTCTCAGAGTCAACGTTTTAACCTGTCTCGTCACATGTCTATTTCTCAGCAGGGGATATAACTGACCAACTCCTCTAGAATAGCTCGCTATTCTTTCCTCTATTTCACCCTCCATCATTCCACTGCTGTTTACCGTAACTCCCAGATACTTAAAGTTCCTCGCATCTTTTATCCTTTCCCCACCGATCTCTATGTTTAAGTTCTCTCCTTCTCTAGCTATCTTCATCACTTCAGTCTTTCTCATATTCATCCTCAATCCCTTCCGTCGCAGCACCTCCTCCCATCTAATCAGTGCTCTCTGTAACGTCTTACTGTCTCAGTGAACTAGAGCAATGTCGTCCGCATACGCCATTAAACAATCTCCTCCTCCTCCACCCCAATCTCTCGCATACACTTGTCCATATACAGGATAAACAACAACGGTGACAACACTCCTCCCTGTCTAACACCTGTCTTCACTCCAAACCACTGTCCTATCCCATACGCTGTCCTGACGGCACTTTCACTTACTGTGTAAAGTCCCCTTATCACTCTGATCAACTTGGGTTCTATCTGATAGTAGCGATCTTCCAGTGTCTCCCAAAGTTTTACCCTAGGTACACTGTCAAATGCCTTCTCTAAATCCACAAAAGCCACATACATTTCCTTATCCCACTCCCAGCTCTTCTCTATCATCATCTTCAGAGAAAATATCAGATTCGCTGTTCCTCGTCGGGGTCTGAATCCATACTGGGCTTCATTCAGCTTGTCCTCAACTCCCGTCCTGAGCCTTTTCTCCAATATCTTTCATATATATATATATATATAATATATATATATATATATATATATATATATATATATATATATATATATATTATAGTATATATATATATATATATATATATATATATATAATAATATACAATACATAATTGCGATGAATGGTAGGAGTAATTGTCAATCACAAATCAGCGAGATTTGGTTTTAGGCCTATAGCATCGACGAATCCATAATAACATTTTATATATTATAGATATATCATATATAATATATATAAGTATATATATAATCTATATATATATACTATATATATATATATATATATATATATATATATATAGTGTTATTATATTAATTTATGTTTTTTTATTGTATTTTAAGCAAAAAATATGGTCTTCAAATTTTGGTAATTTTTTTTTTTAGAAATTATTCACGAACATTTTACTTATAAAACCGAATCGATGATGATCGTGAAAAAATTCGATTGTCAAAAAATAATAAAGATATCTATGTATCGATAATCTTAAAGCGTTTCTTCATCCCTACACGAATGAAATGAACTC
>JABUQX010118060.1:25000-29988 GCA_015478945.1 Trachelipus rathkii
CTTATTGAATTTAATTAAGTGGAAATACATTGATTTTAAAGAAACTAAGGCCCGTATTTATGAATCAACTTTGAAAAACGTCTTGACTTTCCGTAAAGGTAGCCTCAGATAAGCATTCCTCCACTGCATAAGAATCTTAAAAAAAAATTTGCTATTTATAAACCACCCTTTCCTTTATTCGGGAGCTACTTATCGAAGACAGTTTTCAAGGAAAAACGTCATCATATTTCATGACGTCAGAGACCAATAACCAATGAACACAAAGTAAATGAAACTAGAACAAAATAAAAGTATATTATATATTAATTTTATGTATGCAAATTTATAGAAATATTAAAAAGAAAAAAAGTTAATGAAATAATCTAAACGCGTTTGAAAATACTATGAGAATTGAAGATATGTTGCTTCACATTTATTAGTTCCAGTTGCTTTGATCGGCATAGCCGTAGGCTGAACGTAGCCTAGCTACGAAATTATGATAAATTATAAAAATATCATCTGCTGCTTACACTAAAGTTAGGACCCGGTCGCAAGTTGCACGCTGCCTATTTCTCTGGTGTGAGCCTATTTATGTGGTTTTTGGGTATTTTTTTTACACGAAAGTATATATTTGACAAAATCATTTACATAATAAATGCCAACAAATGATATAAATTAAATAATAATAGCGACAAATTGTACAATAAAAAAACAAGATGGCTGCCGCTCGGAAAACAAAATCTTAACAGAGTTCAAGGTTGGTTCAGAGCTACCTTGACTAAGGAAAAAATTTCGCCAAGTATTTTGCGACGTCAAAGGTTCCTTAAATAAAAAATTTCTCAAGGATCGTTCATAAATTTGAATTTACGTTAAGGGAGGATTTTGGTGGAACACTTGAAATGCCTACAAATGAAATAAATTACATAAAAATAGCGACAAATTGTACAATAAAAAAAACAAGATGGCTGCCGCTCGGAAAACAAAATCTTAACATAGTTCAAGGTTGGTTCAGAGCTACCTTGACTAAGGAAGAGATTTCGCCAAGTATTTTGCGACGTCAAGGGTTCCTTACATAAAAAATTTCTCAAGGATCGTTCATAAATTCGAATTTACGTTAAGGGAGGATTCTGAAGGGACACTTGACGAAAGGAAGAGAAAAGGCCGGTATATAAATACGGCCCTAAATGTAAAACGACAACAGCTGATTTTCGACGATTTTCAAAAAAGTGTTTGGAACTTTTTTAATCGGTAACAAAATGTTTAGAAAAAATTAGCTTTGAATTAAAATTTGATTTCTAAATTTCAAATTAATTAAAGCCTAAAACTGAAGGAGGCTTACTTTCTTTTTTTTTAATTTTTTGTTTAGGCTAATGTAATGTTTATGATTTTTGAAAACAATACTTTTTATTATATTCCAGCTCTCACTTTTTGTAGACATACGTTCCTGTGCTATGCATTAATTTACCACTAATAATTAGTATAAATGTTATTTCTAAACGATCTAGTAAAATAAAATCATAAAAAAACACATAATTAACACATTTCTAAACATTAATACATTATATATATACTATTATAATATTATATATTATATATATATATATAATATAAAATAATTATTTATATTATACAAAGTTTTAAATATTTTTTATAAATATATATATATATATATATATATATATATATATATATATATATAATACAGTACTGGCATTATTATTATGGATTTTTTAAAAATTTGCTTTTTTTGAATAAAAAGGTTATGAAATTTAATTTTTTCAACTTTTATGAACTTATTTTAATACACAAGGATAATATAAATATTTTACTATTTATTTACCAAACTTAAAAGTATTGTGTGGCAGTATCTGGCAACAATGACAGATTTGGTGAATTATTCAGTGTTTATTATATTTTTACGTTCAGTTGCTGTCCTGCTTTCACGGGAGTTGTGTGTGTTATCGATGTTTTACACCTTTTATTATTTGTTATAATTAGTGTATACTAGTGTTTTATTGTATTATTTTAATAATAATACCATTATTTTCAGATATTTTGATAGTTTATAAAAGTGATCAAATATGGGTAAAGTTAGTGATTTGAGTCCACGGAAAGTCGGACAGATTAATGTGTTATTGCAAGTAAGCAACTTAAAACAGAAAGAAATAGCAGCAAAACTTGGGGTTTCAACTCAAACAGTTAGTAATATTAAGAAGAAATTGAAATACGGTCACAGTTGGAGCTCAAATAGGGTTGGCAAATGTGGAAAGAAAATAAAAACAACACCCAGGGAGGACAAAAAAAGAGTTCAAATGGCTCTGAAAAATAGAAGACTATCATGTAGGAAGCTTTCCAATGTTCTATCAGCAGAGGGGATTATTATTTCTAGAAGAACCGCCAATAGGAGGTTATTAGATGCTGGATTAAAAGCCTATCGTCCAAGAAAGAAGCCTAGACTAACTTTAGAAATGAAACGGGCACGTAATGCCTGGGCTCAGACTCATATTCATTGGACTTCTGAGCAATGGGAGCAGGTAAGAGTTGATCAGATAGCTATTATTTCTTTTATCACTCATAAAAGAGCATTTGTTATTAGTAAAATCGCAATGACACTTGAAAATATCATTATTACTGAATTATCAACCATCTATGGTTTAATGTCATGAATTTTTGTACTTGTTTGACTACTTGCATCATCTATGCTTTTCCTACTTTTCCTATTATATTGCTCCAGATTGTTTTCTTTGATGAATCCAACATTGCTGTGCTTGATGATCGTGTGCAGAGCGTGAGAAGGCGATCAGGTGAGGAATTTAAACCCAAATGCCTAAAAAACGATAAGATTTCCACAGAAAATCATGGTGTGGGGTGCCATTTCTGTTCATGGCCCAAGTCGATTGATGATTGTTGAAGGCACCATAGACCAGCATAAGTATATAAATGTACTACAAACTCGTTTACTACCTCAAACAAGGGATTGGTTTGGCAATAGACCTTGGATTTTTCAACAGGACTCCGCCCTGTGTCATTCAGCGAAGTCAGTAAAGAGATGGTTCGCACAGAATGGCGTAGAGGTACTTCCATGGCCTGGAAATTCACCTGACATGAACCCTTTTGAGAGTTTGTGGTCCGTGTTGAAAGATGAAATACACGATGTTCCAATTACGACCAAAGTAAAACTCATAGAACGTGTTATTCAGGTTTGGTTTCATTCTGAAAAAATCCGAAATTTGTGCAGAACTTCAATTGCTGGCATGCCCAGTCGCGTTAAAGCACTTGCGGGTGCCAAAGGTGCCCAAACCAAGTACTAAAATATTTATATTGTCCTGATGTATTAAAATAAATTCAAAAAAATTGAAATTAATTAAATTTCATAACCTTTTTATTCAAAAAAAGCAAATTTTTAAAAAATCCATAATAAATATGCCAGTACTGTATTAATACTCTAATCCACATGACTTATAAAATAACTTCAACGTGGGAACTCTTTAACAAAGAGGTGTTAAGAATAATGAAAAACTTAATTAATAATGGTTACCCTCAATTTAAAATATATATATATATATATATATATATATATATATATATATATATATATATATATATATATATATATATATATATATATATATATATATAGAAAATACCGTGGGTTTGCATAGCGTAATGGATAGCATAAACTCTGGGAAATTGTTCAAAAAAAATTAAAAATAATTTAATATTTTATCCAAGTATCAGCTGACTGACCAGAAATCAACCATTACCAAAATTTGTATTTGTATTCTTGTTAAAGGTTCAAATACATGGACATACAAAATATATCTACAGGGGAAATCTACGCTGTACCTAAGGGACTTTAATTTTAATTAAATAATCGAAATTAAATAAGTTTAATCACAATCAGAAATTATTGGTGTAATTTTGGAGAACTTTCCACTCAGAATCATGTAAATATTGTATTAAAACTATAAACATTTAATTTACTAAAATGGTTTAAAAAAATTGTTTTAGTTTATTGATTTTCGTTTATTTTGTATTTATTTTAAAGAAAATTTTAAAAAATAATGCTCCAAAAATTTTAACCAGCTAATTTTTTTCATTTTGATAAGGATAACACTATCAATGCTTTTTCCAGATTATTGATATATTGATTTCATTAATATCTTTTTATAACAATTTTTTACTTATCAATGAATCAATTGTATAGACAAAATTTCTATATATAAAAAAAAATGAAATTTTGACTCATTTTTTTTTTTACATAAAATAGAATAAAGAATAAATATATTAATGCATATATATATATATATATATATATATATATATATATATATATATATATATATATATATATATATATATATATATATATATATATATATATATATATATATATATATATATATATATATTCATTTCCCCCTATAACATCTATTAATGCTTCATAGAGGTTACCTGCGAAAAAAATTTTTTTATCCAACCTCCCACTCTGTGTGGCCATTAAGTAACTTTGTCCATATATATATATATATATATATATATATATATATATATATATATATATATATATATATATATATATATATATATATATATATATATATATATATATAAGGGATGGGGAGTCAGAGTCGGAGTCAAGCATTTTCAAGGGTATAATCGGAGTCGGGAGTCGATTTAAAAAAAACGACTCCTTTCGACTCCCAAAACAATTTTGTATAAACTTTTCACACAAAAATTTTGAAAAACTTAATTGAATTTTTATTATAAAAGACGTATTTTTTTATTTAAACATTTGTTTGTAGCCAATTTAAATTGTTTATTTTTAATTTTTTCTTATATTAAAAGAAAAGAAAAACCTTTTCCAGCGATATTTTAACATTTTCTATATTTTTTCTTCCTGAGTCCGAATACACTAATATTTTTCTTGAGAAACCAGTAGTTCATCCCCTACTGCCCAAATAAACATTTGGCTTAAATGATGCAGAGATATTGACCTTTATATATAT
>JABUQX010118061.1:12500-34238 GCA_015478945.1 Trachelipus rathkii
TATATTAGAAGCTAGATGAAAAGCTTCCTTTTACGCTTTTCAGGCACTTTATTTAATTATAGGTCTGAGACACCGGTCTCTCGTGATTTTCTTATCATTTATCGTATTATATGCCATAACGTTAGAAGTCTATTATAAATATTCCTGGAGAGGTATTAAATAATGAGTTAACTGTTGTGTTATAGAGATTTTATTTTGATAATACTTCACAGATAGAAGACAACTACATACAAATAAACTTTTGTACAATCACCAATTTAAGAGATGAACGCTGAGGTTTAGTATATGATATATAAGTTTCATCCAATGTTGTGTTTTTGATGTGGAGAAGGGGCGTTCTTCATGATGATTACAATATAGACAAAAAATTGTCTATTATAGCAATTATTCGAGAGGACTACTTATTCACTCGAGAGCCTATTCACTCAGTAGACAAATGACATCAGTCTCTTGAGTTTCATGCGTTAGCTCAAAGCTAGTACATACGAATAGCTATTGAGTATTTCTATAACTTGTTTCATTGCGATATCCGGATTCCGGAGTGATTAACATGTATGATTTCATCGACACATTAGGTTAGATCTAGGGGCTAACAGAGGTGTTAAATGTACGTGTTTCTTGTTATAGTCTGTTACATCGTATTATATGTAGGTATGCTAGGAGGCAGAGTGTATAATGTTCGAGAGTATCGAAGAATAACAAGTTGTGATTATAAAATATATATGATAGTTACAATAGTAAGTCTTAATAATATTTAAGTATTAAAATAGCACGAAATAGCCATTATCAATCTAAATATTAAATTTAGTATGAAAATATTTTATAAAATTAAATTATGTGCAATAATATTAAATAAATATAATAATAATAATAGCACAATTAAATTAATTTCTAATACAAATCGAGAATTATAGAAAAATTATATGAATTTTAGTCAGAGGATTATGGATTATGATTATAATAATAAATATTACAGTTAGATTATAAGCAAATAAATATAAGACCTATATAACTATATTAACTAATGATATAATTGAATACATAACTCGAATACATATCAAGTTTCACTCACACACTAAGAAAAATATAGAGACATAATAAATAAAATTAATAATAGTAATTAAGTCACAAAATTAAAATAAATAAATAAATATAAATAGTATTAATACGACGAAAGTTTCCAAAGTCGGTAAAAATAGAAAATAATAATTATATAATGAGTAATAATGGTTACAAAAATATAAAATATATAATTAATAATGTACAATTTAATATTGCCTTTATCCTGTTGAACATATGTCCAAGATTATATCACACATACATAGAGTATATCAGAAAAAAGTACACATGCAACGTTCAACATATATTAACTCTATCATAAGATATAAAAAAGTATAATTTCTCAACTCTCAAGTCAATATAATGAGATCAGAATTTCGATATTAAAAATAAAATAAAAAAATAAAAGAATATAAAAGAAAGATGAAAGTATAAGTTTACGATTTAGAATTATACCCTAATAAGTTATCTTTAATAACTAAAGGATATACTCAAAGTACCCTAGAAATTAAAATTTATACATATATAATTAGAAACTATATATTAAAATATATAAATCATTATAATAAAGTTAGATATAATTAAATTGATTATAATAATTATCATAATATATAATTAATAATTAGCTAATATCTATGGTTATATATAATATATAAAAATATCATATCAATTTATTATTATAGATTAATAATAATATATAAAATAAAATTTAAATAATATTAATAATTATTAATATTAATAAGTAACAATATAATAAATGGTAAATAATATTAATATTAAATAATTAAATAATAGTATATAATTATATTAAAAAATATTCTAAATCAGCCACTACCAATACACTGAGATGAGAAACGGGAGAGAGATAGCTAATCACATAGAGTGATCACATAAAAATAAAAATTAATCCACAGATTACTATCTTCTATGATATCATATATAAATAATAGATGAATATAAGTAGAGCTAGAATATGATATAAAATTATATTTTACATACACTTATATACCATCATTAGATAAGCAAAAAAATAAACTCAATTAAATAAACTTCGTGCATTTAAAAACAATACCCATTAGATAAAATAATTTATAAAATAAAAAATAAAAACAAAATTACATATTATACTGAGATACATACCATTCCGAAATATCTAAATTTAAATAATTGAAAGAATAAGAAGATATCGCTATATCGAATAAATAATTGAAATTATATTTATATATCAATTGCATATATCACGAACATCTCCAAGATGGAGTGTTTATTTTAGAGTAAAGTAAAACTTTAATGTATGAACACATCATATAAATAAATATATATAATTAAATTAATAAATAGATAATAATATATAAGTAATAATATAATATAAATTATACTATTATATATATAAATAATTAAATAATAATTAATTAATTAATATAAATATATAATTCAAATATAATAAAAAGAATTTGTGATAATATTTATATATAATAATAGCAGATTTAATAATAATAATTATAATAATATAATAATATATATAAATAATATATATATATAGATAGAATAATAAATAATTTAAATAATTAATATAATATATAAAATTAATAATATTATAATTATATTAATATATAATATAATAATTAATAATTAAGTATAATATAAATAATAATATATAATTAATAATATATATAATAAATACTTACATCATATAATTAATTTAAATTAGTAAGAATTATAATTAATAAAGTATAATTAAATATAAAATAAATAATAATAGAGATATATTATTATATCAATAATAGAATTAATAGATAACATAATAATATATAATTAATAAAAATTAATATAAATAATAATTAAATATAATAATAATTAGATAATTACGATTAATTAATAAACATGAATAGTATTATATTAATTATAATATAAATAATATAATATAATATATATTATAATAAATATATAATTAATAAATCTAAAATAATATTAAATACATAATTGAAGATAAAAAATACTTAATTAGATATTTCAATTGATACATGGATTAGGTCACATATAGAGAGCGAGATTAAATTCGAGAGAGTGAATATTATATCAAGAATGATTAATCAATTAGATATTATATTTATATATAGAGTAAATAAAATAAATTCATAGATTTTTTGAATTAATATTATTATAGAGAATAATATAATAATAATTGAGAATAATTATATATATAATATTAAAAATTTATGATTATATTATTAAATATAAATAATAAAATATAATAAAATGAATACTAATTAATACTAAAGGGAGGGAAAAATAGAATTTAAAATTGAATAATAAAATTGAATATATAATAATTACTAATAATATCATATTACTACCACAATACACATTATAAGAATCAATAAATATATCATCAATGCGTTTCACACTCAAATCATATTATTCAATAAGTAATATAATATAATAAATAAAAAAATTAAGAATTTATATATTAAATGATAAATATAATATAATAATTATATAATATATATAAATAATAGTTAATTAATATATAATAAATAAATAATAATAATAAATAAAAATAATAATAATTAAAATATATAATAATAATCAATAATAATAGATACATTAATAATTATATAAAAATAAATAAATATTAATATATAAATAATAATAAAATAATAATATATAATATAATTATAAATAATAATAATTATAATAATAAATATAATAATATTATAATATATTATATATATAATAATAATGTGATTAATAAATAATTATATATATGTAATTACCAATTAAATAATAATATATTATAATAATAATTAAAATACATAAAATAATATATTAAATATAATAAATTCTAATAATTAATAATATATTAAATATAATATACGTATGTATATATAATTAATAATAATCAAAATATAAAAATATTTTCTTGACTTTTCTATTAAGAAAACTTTATTAATTTAAAAAATTAGTAGTTAATTTTTTTTTAAATGTTAATGTCTGGTTTTGGATTTTAATCAAAATTAAAATATGCAATCAATATTTATTTATTTAGACCAAATGGAAAACTCAATATTTAAGAACAACAAAAATATATTAAAAGTAAAAAAAAATATCAGTCTAGATCTTTATTTTCGAGATTAATTTTTTAGTTCCTCAGGGTTGATAACATTATTTTTTATATATTGATATATAATTCTATATATGTTTTTTTTACTTTTTATGTCATATATAAATGAGATAAGTATATATTTCTAATCATATATAATTAAAATGCCATAAATCTCATGTCAATGTATGATTTCAAATACATTTATTCAATAAAGGATATACAATAAATTCCATTTCTTTTTACTTTCATTAAATTTTTATACATTAGAGCTATTATATAATTAAACTAAATAAATAATTAAAGTTTACTTTTAAAATATTTATTATATAATTATTGAATTATATTGTAATTTTAATATATATATAAAAAATATCTATAAATTAATAATAAATAAAATATATATTATAATGATACGCAATTCAGTGCTACTTAAAAAATCTAAACTAGAATAATCAAAACAATCATAATTGATTATATTTAATTTATTTTATTTATATTTTTAGGCATAATTATTTATTATTGTATCTAAATTAAATAAAATTTAACTAGTTAATCTACCCTGATCATGCATAATATTAATTCCAATGTGTCGAAATACATAATAAATTCATCATTGATAGTTTCAAATTATTTTATCATAATAAAGAGAAATAATAGTAATAATAAATTAGATTAACTTATCTGAATTATATATAACAGTGTAAATAATTATATATGTATATTTAGATGATAATAAATGTTAATATAATAATACTAAAATAATAATTTATAATATATCTATACTTAAATACTTATTAATTATAGGTAATTAATTTAGGATATTTTACACTCATAAATTATTATATTGGGACTAAATATTCATAAATAAATAAAAAGGCAAATTTTGTCTATCATCCTTTGAGCCATATCATTCAAACAAAATTATAGAATAAGATCTAAATATAATAATATCAATAAAAAAATATCAATAAAGAAATTATTCCGGAGAATTTTTTGGATTTTTTTATTGAGATTATTTATATTTTAAAATAAATTCAAAAACAACCTAACCCTATGTTGTCACAGATGTATTTATATAAATTAGTCAATACATTTCAGGGTATTGAGCAACTAGATATAAAATCAAATAAAAATAAAATCTAAATTGAGTAATTCTTACTCGATTTTTTATATTAATAAATCTATTACATTTCATGATATAATTATTGAGATTTTTTTTATGATTTATATTTTTATGATTTTTTTCACATAATTTTTTTTTATATTTTTTTATTTTTTGTTACACATTTAAGTAATTTATATAATAATATATGAAAAATTAAAAATAAAAATATAAACTATTATATATATATTTATGTATAAAGTTTGTATTACAATTATTTCTATTTCAATAACCCATCTCTCTCACTATATGCAACTGACCAATTTATATGTCATGATAAACTATGTTATTATAGTTTTGCTTATTCATTGTTCCATATTGAGTAAGTATTTGAAACAAGCTCACTAGAGTTAGAGGCCCTAATTGTTTAAAAAATTCAAAATTGTGAGATAGCCTTAAGATCAGACTAATTATATATTAATTAGTTTGAGTAATGATTATGTTATATGCATCGATCTGTTATAAATATACTATAATTCATTTGTATTTTGTATATATTGTCTTGTGCTGTACTCAAAAATAGGGAAGTCATCGATCGCATGATTTGTTTAGAAAATTGGGTCATGAGTACTAATAGAGTAGAATTTTGGCTTTCAATGGATAAGAAAAGGCGTTAGTAAGTTAGTCATTAGATTATTAAGTCACCTATATTGCGCTTATCTTAATTATTATTATATTATTATATTTATTTATTTAAATTGGTTATGACTGAGGGACACATTCTTATAGAGGGAGCAAATGACAAGCTTCACTATAATTTAATTTAATTTATGGTTTGATAATCATAGCGGTAACAGTATCTAAAAAGGACACCTAAATGTCACGCTCTATCTCCAAATATTATTCTTATTTATTTAACTAAATGAAGTTTAATAGTGAGAGACTATTTATCTCACTTGCCATTCAAAGATATAATTCGTTAGTTATATTTATTAATCTATTTTATATTTAATTAAATATTATATATGTAATTTAATATATTATTGGTTGTAATGCTGAGGACAGTCTGAGATAGCTATGCTTGCTTCTTAAAGTATTATTCTTATTATTTATTTATTATGGGTTTAGATATGGTATCAACAGTACTATTATAAGAGAGACTCATAATCAGGCTTCATATTATAGTATTCTTTAATTTATTATATATGGAGTTGACTGTGGAACATTTCATATGAGTAGGTTAATGCATAGCGTCTAAATTTATTATGTTATCAGAATAATAATATTATAGGTAAGATTTGCAATTTGACTTCTATCTAAGATAATTGATCCTCAGTCATACCTACCACTATTATATAAATAAGTAATAAATACTTAAGAAGCGCATGGTACCTTTATTAGTATGTGAGTCCCATTTTCAAACCACAATATATAACACGCATCCAAGTATAGAATCCCTACCTTAATATATATTCATTCCCAAGGTAATTCACAATAATATAATATAAAATAAATAAACCTTATAGAAGCAGGATGGGCTCATCAAACTATTGAGTATCCCTAGTTCAATACCCAATAACTAATTATAAATAATAGAATAATAATTATATGCATATACTCGAGCTTCAATCTATAAGAGTTATGAAGATCAACAGATCAACTGCACTCCATATATTATAATAATACATAGCGAATATATAAATGAAACTTGCATACGGCCATGGAGTGCGTTATCTTTTTTTCAGTACTTTCTCGTGCGTCTCAAGTAAGTGAGTTTAAATGGGAATAAACATGTGTTTTAGTGCTTCAAATGCCTCAATAGATTTTTTTTTTGGTTATTTTGTTTTTTTGTTTTTGTTTTTTTTTTTTTTTTTTTTTTTGTTTTTTTTTTTTTTTTTTTTTTTTTTTTTTTTTTTTTTTTATTTTTATTTTGTTTGTTACTTTTTTTTTTTTTTTTGTTTTTTTTTTTTTTTTTTTTTTTTTTTTGTACCAAAAAAATGAAGAATTTAGAAGCCGCCATTGCCTTTAGAATTCCTTTGTAATTTTAAGTATATTTTTCATCAGAGCTATAATTTTTAACTAATAATATAAATATTAGTGAATGAATAGTGTTTATAATTAAGAAGCCAATGGCCCTCCCTACTACTGTCCCAGTCAACCAACAATAAATAATAATCAAGAATAATAATTTAAAAGTCGCATTGGCCCCTCTAGAAGTCCCAGTAAAAGTTCATAATAATTTAATAAATAAGACAATCAATAAATTCAGAAGCCGCATGGCCTATCTTGACTGTCCCAGTCAACCCATAATCAATCAAATGAATTAAGAATATATTTATTCTTAATTATTAATATGGGTTTTGACTGGGACAGTCTAGATCAGGGATGGCGATTTGAATGATTATTATTTCTTATTTATTTAATTTTTTTGCGTTTGAACTGGGGAAATCCTCTAGATAGGCCCATGTGCTTCTTAATTATAGAATACTATTCATTAATTACATTAATTATTAGTTGAAAAATTATTCTTAATTCTATAATTTTATGGTTGACTGGACATCCAGAGGGACATAATGCGCTTCTCCATGTATTAATCTCTGATTCGGTTTTGGGAAGGTCTAAAAAAAAACCATTGCGGCTTCTTTAAGTATTATTGTTATTTATCTTTTTGAGTTGACTGGGACATTTTAGAGGTATTAATGTAAAGGGGCCTTAATATATTGATTTAATCTATTACTTATTATTGGTTGACTCTGGGGACAGTCTAGATAGGCTCATGCTGCTTCAGTAGTATTATTATTTATCTTTATTATTTTTATGGGCTGACTGGAGCAATAGAGGGGCCAATGAGGGTTCTTAATTCTTAATTTTTTTTTTTGGTGACCTGGAAAGTCTAAAAAAGGTACGCGGATGCTCGCTTCTTAAATATTAATTCCTATTATTTATGAGTTGACTGGGGAACATTCCTTAGAGGCTCAATGCGGCTCTCTTAATTATTACTTTTTTAATTTTAATTATTATTGGTTGACTGGAAAAGTCTAAATAGGACCATTCACGTCTTCTTAAGTTATTTTTCTTATTTATTATTTTTATGGGTTTGACTGGGACATTCTGGAGTGGTCAATGCGGCTTCTTCTTAATTATTATTTTATTGGTGTGACATGAACAGTCTCAATATTACATGCGGCTTCTTAAGTTATTATTCTTATTTATTATGGGTTAACTGGACATTCTAGAGGGGTTCTGCAGTCTTCTTAACTTATTAATTCTACATTATTAATTATCATGTGTTGACTGGCACAGTCTAGATAGGTCCATGTGTCAATTTCTAAAATATCTATTCTATTTATATAATTATAATGGATTGACTGGACATTCTAGAGGGGATACTGTAAGGTTTAATTTATTAGTTCTTAATTATTAATTATTGTTGGTTGACTGGAAGTTTGGTAAGGTGGCTGCATGGCGGCTTTTTAAAGTTATAACTTATCATCATTATATTACCATTAATTATTATTAAAAAATATTCTTTAATCCTTAATTTTTTTTATGGGTTGAATGGGACCCTAATGGATTTGCGTCTTCCTACTGTCTCTTTATATATATATATATATATATATAATATTATATTATATATATATATATAATATATATATATATTATATATATAATATATATATATTATTATATATATATATAATATATATAATTATATAATTTATTATATATACACACTTATATATAATATATTAATATATATATATTATATATTATAATATATATATATATAATATATAATTATAATTCGCGTGTCGTCAACAAAAACCAAAAAATTCAGAAAAAACAAAAAATCAAAAAACATCAATAAATCAAAAAAATCAAAATTGATTTTTTTAAAAAAAATAATCAAAAAAATCACCAACATTGGAAACTTTTAATATTTTCATTTTTTACACATCACTTAAAACTTTATTTATATACATTAAAATTTTAAAAAAATAAGTCTAGCAAGTACGTTCGTCTGAAAACAGACCATTTCAATGCTAATGGGACTGGCTTCGTGATGGGCTGAGTTTTGTTAAACTACCTCCTCGATTTGTTGTTGGTCTTTAGTAAGCTTTGTAAAAGGGTGATTTTGCATTACTTAGGTTTTGTAATAGGATTAATTTAACTGCAATCTCCAGGCGTCTTCTTGATTAAAGTTTTGGAAGTTGTAAATACAGAAGGCTTCGTTAATTTTTCTTTTATTGTATTATTATACTTCATGCCTATTACATATTATTGATGTTTATTTGGTGATTGTGTGTGTTGTTCTGTGGTTAGAGCTGAATTTTCTTGGTGTGTGAGGTCATATTCATGTTGATCTTTTCGCCTTTTTGAAATCTATTTGTTTCACCGTAGTAATTTCTATTTGCGAGAGTAGCAGGGGATTTGTTAAGCCAAGGGTTTTTTTTTTTTTTTTTTTTTTTTTTGATTTAGAGGTTTTAGGAACTTTTTTGATTAGGATAGTTAGTTGGACGGTACTAGTTGTATGTGCTGAGGGATAAGGTTATTTATATTATGTGTGATGATGTTGGGTATATGGATGTATGTCTTTTTTGTAGTGGGTTTGTCGGGTTTGTTTGGTAATATTTTCCTTTCGCTTTTTTGTAAGCTGTGTGAATTATGTAAAAAGGGTATTTAAGTTTTTGGAAAGTATGTTTTATGAGATTAGTTTCTTGTTTTATATAAGCCGGAGAACAGATTTTAAAGGCACGTAAATATAGGGTGGTGAGAGCAGCTATTTTTGTGTTACATGTGTTGGCGGAATACCAGTGTATGTAAGTGGGGTTGGAGGTGGTTTTTCTGTTTCTGTGAATGAAGGGTCTTGGTGTTATGATGCGGTTAGTTAATGAGTGTGCTCTAAGGAAAGATAAGTGTTATTTGGTTGCTGTTTCCAATAGTAAATATGGTATGTCGTATGTATGTGGTTTATAATGCTAGATGTTTGGGGTGGTGCATTGTACTGGCAGGCGAAATATCGTCTACATATCTGAACCCAAATGCAAACGTAAGAAAGGTGGTGTTGAAAGGAGTAAAGTGTCAAAGTGGAGTTCCCTGTATGTTGTACGCGCAGGGGGATGAGGGGGATCCCATGTCAGTAACATGGGATCCCATGACCTCCTCACTCATCAAGAAATTCAGCTCTAACACACCACAAGCAACAACTCACAATCACAAATAAACATCAATATATGTCAATTCATCAAGAAAATAATCATAAAATCAAATAAATAGAAAAATGTACCGAAGCTTCTGTATTTACACTTCCGCCAAACTTTAAATAGAAGCGCTGCCTCTGGAGATTGCAGTAGAAATGGATCCTATACAAATACCTTAATAATGCAAAAATCACCCTTTTACAAAAGTCTACTAACAAGACCACCAACAAATCAGTGGAGAAGAGTTTACAAAGCGTCAGCCATCAACGAACAGTCCCATCTAAGCAATTTGAAATAGTCTGTTTTTTCAGAGAAAAGCTATTCTGCTTAGGACTTGTTTTTTTAAAATTTTAATGTATATACATGTCGCTTTAAAGTGATTGTGTAAGAAATTAAAATATTAAATGTATGCAACTTCATATAACCATCTGCAACTAAGGGTTTTTTCACATATATAATACACAAGATCGGAAAAGAGCTTGTATCCACAAATATATGATATTATATATTATATATAAATATTATTATATAACTATTATATATATTATATATATATAAATATAATATATAATATATATATATATATATATTTATATATATATATATATATATATATTAAATTTATATTATTATATATATTATTAATATATAATATATAATATATATATATATATATATATATATACTATATAATATATATATATATATATATATATATATATATATATATATATATATATATATATCATATATATAATTATATATATATGTATTAGGGAAGTTCTACGTTGGTAAGAGAAAAATGATGAAGAATAGTAAAGAAGGTTATGTCAATCCTATATTGCTCCATTACATCTGAAATTTCTTTTAAAAAATATTAAACCTGTTCTAAACATTTCCTCAGACAATCTGCCTCTTTTAGGGAGAGTGAATAGGACCGCCAAACTGAAAGAGTCTTCTCCTGGTGCTATGATGGTGCATGGGGTGCTGTATTTTACACAAAATAGACCTGTCAAAACACCAAGGAAACTGACGTAGAGATTGTAAGAGACTTATGATTCGGCTCGGCACAACTATTTGGTGACATCATATTTCCCGCTCGAATCTTCGCTTATAGTTCGTGGTAGTGCCAGTTTAAATCTGTCAGTAATCAAAAAGTTCATATCGGAACTAACTTAGAAGAAACTGCATCATCCAGCATGTTTTTTGGGCTATTTTTCTTGCTGAGTGCCGTTTCATTGAATTCATCAGTATTTCTGACTTCTTATCGTCCATAGCAGTAGTATGATGTCACTCGTTAATTAGTTTTGCCAGCTTTAAAACTTTTAATCTGGATTTGATTACAGAAAATGAATATTCTGCTATTTTTCTTAGTTTCATTGGCCAATAAATTCAAATTGAGGAAACTCCCGAAGGCCTATTTAAAAATCTTTGATATGTGTTGCGAAGTGGCCTGACACAACTGATCTTGCTCATTATTAAAGGTGCTTAGTTTTTTTTCAAACTGCGCATAGAAGAATTGGCATAAACAAACCTCCATAGGAAACCAATGAGTTTTATACGTTTTATACTATGAATTATATATATATAATATATATATATATATATTATATATATATATAATATATAGTCCGGACTGTTACATTGTATAAATGTTAGATAAAGGATATATGTTAGAGTGCTCCCAGATATCTGGTGCCAGCAGTTGTAAAGATAAAAGCTTTGTACAAAAAAGTCCCTGTTGCCGAAATAACTGTTTCTTGTTCTTTATTTTGTAATAGTTTCAAGGTCCCACCGAGGTGCCTGGCTCCCAAAACGCCGTGTATCGCAAAATGGCATAGGAGTTCATTAGTGAAATCGAGATCGTTGAGCAACTCAATCTTTGACGCTCTCGTCGGTCATAAAATTGCTATTGTAATGGGTATATCCAAATTGAAAGTATTTTAAAAATCATTAATATTTTTTACTGAAATATCTTATTGTGTGTTCATGTAAAAATAGCTTTATTAGAAAATAATTAATAAAAATGAATTTCTTTTTAGGTTTCGCTATTCCAAAAACTATTTTATTATTTGCTATATCAAAGTGGGTCTCTTAATAGGGGCGCCATTAGAAAATATAGAGGATCATCCTTTGTTCCGAATAGCCTTTGGTGGACCCAGTACACGTGACTATAAAAAAAAAACCCCCTTCGCGGATCTAGGGGCGCATAACAGAAAAAAAAGTGGTGATTGTCAATGTGAAAGTGCACTAAACAATCATAGTGCTAAGTAGTGACTCATATACTGTAAAAGATTTTTTGGTAAAACAATTAAATAGTCTTAGTGCGTTGGTACATAGCTTCTCAATAAACTCTTATTACATAACGGATTATCGTGAAAGAATCCCGGTAGTTTAAAAAGGATCGCTAGTCTTGTGAACAAAGAGCTCCATTTCTTCAATACATATCACCGGCAAAAAAAAAAAAAAAAAAAAAAAAAGAACGGCCAGATAGAGAATTTACCCATGCCTAGCCATAAAAAAAGATCTCCTCGATTTAAGACCGGGAGAAGTAGGGGAAAAACAAGTACTACAGTAAAAGCAGCTGCAGTTCCCCACTCATCCCCCAAATCTCCAATTCGAAGAGAAGAAAATTCGAACTCCGATGGGGAAGGAAGTCAGGACCTACATACCCCGCTACGAGCAAGATCTGGTTACCCACGTCCTCCCCTCGTTGGGGGGGAGCCCATAAGACAGTCTCCATTGCGGCCTATCAAAGTTAGATTTTGCGTAATATGATGACTTGGTTCACACAACGATTTACCGGTTTTCAAAAGCTTTAATGGAGTGGATGATCCAAAAGAACGCGTAAAAATATTGGCTTCCGTCCTTCCCCATGATATCGTAGCGACCATCAAATTTCCATTGGGGAGATTGCTTTTCTAACAAGTTAATTGCCTCGATCGTAGGAAGGCTTACGCCCAAATTGAGAAGTCAAAGGATTCAGTGAGATTTTCCAAAAAAGGAGAAAAAAGAAGAACTACCTTCAGTTTATTTGGCCAAGAGTCCGTGGATGTTTGGGAAGAATAGGATTTGATCTGCTTGCTGAAAACAGTGGTCCTTTTGTTCATGAGAATTGTTTATTACGACTTCCATCTGCATACAAGAAAGTTTATGAGCTCGGCAGACGATAGCAGTCTACGAAAAAATTACAAAAGTACCGCAGAATAACTTTCATATCAAGACTTTTTATAGGAATGACTACGAAACCCCCACACGAGAGAAGGGGGAGAGAATAATTTGGGGGCCGTGAATCATCTTCAAGGAGAACCATTCCCAACACACGAGAGAGGCTCATATGAAGAGAGTCGAAAATACAACAACAACAACGTTTTCTCAAGTTTCAGAAGAGCTAAAGCCTAAACAAAGAGTCTTTCGAGAGATGAAAGGGACTCTCAAGTCTCTCACGCCAGGTCGCGGACAGCTGTGGAGTGAGGCTGCTGCCAAACCGACTCGAGCAGAAGATGAACGATGGTAGCGAAATAGAAGAAATGCTCCTAGAGAGAACGTAAACAAGGCAACACTGTAAATGCGGAGTTGTTAGGCGAGTTATGTAAGCCACACTCCAGATTTCTCTATAGAATTTACACGCTGTATTCGAAACGTATCCTAGTGGATTCCTTGGTAAGCGTCAAATGGAGAAAAGTCAGCGTGAATATTATGTAAACACCAAATGAAGGCGGTAAACGCGTCAGAACCCCCCCTCGCACAGGAAAGCTTAAGGGGGGGTGATATATTTCTTAAATGAAAATGGTCGATTTTTAATATGGATTTTGCTGAAGTAAATAATGTGCATGCGTATACTTAGTAGTTTAATAATTATAATAATAATAAATATAATAAGTATTGTATGTTTGGTATTCTAATGGGAATAATAATATAAATTAATAATAATAATAATAATAATAATAATAATTAATAGTAATAGATAATAATATAATAATAATAATAATAATATGCGTAGCTTAATTAAAAATAAGAGTAACGAGCAAGGTGCTCACTGGCATGTAACAAGAAGGTCATCCTTCTTCCAATAAAGCTCTGAATATTCCGACTATTGACAAGAGTATCGATGTGTGACCCATACGATACCCGCGCTGAATATTGGTAGTAGCAAACTATATTCAATTTCAACATAGAACTGAAAAATTTCATAAATACTGAATAATTAAGTCAGAAATTATGTAAGTCTAGAAAATTTTTAGAAAAATCAAAAAAGAGTCTTATTTAGATAGGTGGAGTGAGATCAATTTAGTTACCATGAATGGGAGACCTGATATGTATCGTATTATTGGGTCAATTAAAATAGCAGCTAATGATACGTAATTGACGTATCCAGCGAAATTTGTTTACAGATTGATGTTCTGTGTTAAAGAGAACTAGATGTAGAATTTTTTAAAGAACTAATTGCAATGTGCATATTAGGTCTGCCTTTAAAAAAATTTTCGTTTAATATTATTTTGAAACAGATATGTTAACTGATACTCAGAGCAAGGAATGTATAAATTTGTGTGATAAAACAATTTGTAGAGATAAGGGCTTTTATTCAACTTCTCTCTCAATTTTCCCTCTTCTGTAGCTCTAATGAACTTTTAGGATATACCTATAGTTAATAATCTGGTAGTTGAATTAAACATTTATTTATAAATGCATATTTACCGGAAAATTTTAAGGCTCGGGAAGAGCAGCTTTGAGTTGGGATGATTTGTTCAGAGAATTTGGGGGAGGGGGGAACGCGGAGTCGAAACTTAAGAATAGAAATGGGGGGGGGATACTTGTGCTTTACGTGGGGGAGAGAAGAGACGAGCATTCCAACTGCTATTTTGAAGGAATTAGCTTCACTATTTCCTTATAAAAAACTAATATAAGCGGAGTCCCAATAAAACTTAAACCTCGGTCGATTCCTTCAACAATTATTCGAACAAACAAAGAGGGAGCTATTAAATTTAGTAAAAGCGAAAGTATTAAGATGGCCACCATCGCAAACTGGAGTTCTTCCCATCACGTTTTAGAAACAAATGGGGGAGGGGTCGAATCGTGTGTGATCGTTAAGGAAACTCATTCGTGCGATAAATAATTGATGTATTGCTAGCGCCGAATATAACATGCGATATATTTATGGGCTCAATGGGACAAAGGTATTCAAGTAAGCTTGACGTACGGAACGCGTAACTATTTACTGCCTTTTAGCAGAACCGATCAACAATTTTTTAGTATTAGTACGATGATTGGTAACTTTTCTTTTAGACAATTACCGATGGGATTTAAAAATTCACGTTCATGTTTCACATCGAGATTTTAACGATATTACTGTCAAGCATTCGCCGGTGTACAACGTTGTATTTAAGAACGAATAATTTTGATAGGACCAAGAGTTTATCAGACCACGTGGTGATACTAAACAAGTATTTGAGAGATTAAATTATTTAAAATTTTGTTTAAATAAAAAAAATGCGAAATTGGGATAAAAAGGTTAAGTTATTTGGGTTTTGAACTTGACGGAGAAGGGAATGCGCGCATTATCTGGAGAATATTTTGGAAATAATAGTAAGATCCTCGGCCCCTAACCATAAAAAGAAAGTGCGGTTCCTTTTTGGCCGAATTCATCTTATCGCCGCCAAAATAAAGACACGTGTTTTAGAGATTATGACGTAACCCTTGATAATTTTTTAAGGGAAAATGAGCTCTAAATAGAAGGCTTCAAGTTGGTCCTCCCAGGCTGAGAAGTGTTTGTAATATAGGAACAGCGATTAAGTCACGCTCTCGGCTCAGGTTCCCTGCAGTCGCAATGCGCCTCTCAAAGTGTACATTTATTCAAATAATAAAGCTTTTAATACCGTAATTATGTCTGACGATGAGAATGGGTCCTTTTGCTTTTTATAGTGGTCTTTTAATACAATTATAAGAATATTTGCCATAAATAAGCTTTTATTGGGGTACCTTGAATTATTCAAAAATAGGTCAATTTTGGGAAAGCATGTGCGTATCTGTACGTGCTCTCGCGCGTTTGTATATAAAATAAATCATGCTAATGATGTACAAAAATTATAATGCAAGGGAATTGAGGGAACTTGCTATTTTGAGTACTTTTAATTTCACGATGGGTTAATTACCAAAAATCAAAATGCGTTATTAAAATATTTACTTGCGAATAATATTGCCCGAGATGAGGATGAGGTAGGAGAAGATGCAGGTTCAAATAGTGTAGTCTGTGACTCCGCCCACCGATTCACGACAGCCAATGAGCAATCGGCTGAGAATACTATAGCGACTGACGTAGGTGCTATTAACTTGGTAATGAATGGAAACGCGCCGATCGATCTCTCGGTTAGAAATGAAGGCTGCAGCGCACTTGGCAACGCGGTCAAATTGGAAATTGCCAAAATAAACTTAATAACAACTTTCGATACAAATGCAAAAATATTATTCTCGCATTTTCAAACGAGATTTGGACTTTGAAGACAACATTAGACAGTCACCAACAGTCAGATAAATACCTTAAGGATCTGATGACGAAGAGAGAGAAAACAACTTTGAAGTTAATAAGGAAGAAATTCTTTTATAACAAAAAGGATATAGAATTAGCTGGTTCGAATGTCTCCTTTAAACTATTCGCCTCGGTTTTTTTGTGCCGGAAAAGGAGTGTCAGAACGTAAGTCAGCGACTACCAAAATAAAAGACTTTGGGTGTGGAATAAAACCTCCTTGAGCAATAAAAATGAATTTGTGTTCCAGCATATGCATAAAAGAAGATAAAACAATTTATCCGCACGTGCTCAGCATGTCAAAAAAATAAAACAGAACAAGGTATAAGTCCGATTACGGTGTTTTTAAAGAAGTGACGAAGAAGTTTCAAGCGTCATGTGACATTATCTGAATTACCCTAATGCGAGAGGGTACAAATACCTACTAACGTTATTTGACCGCTACAGTAAGTATTGTTCGCTGTGCCTCTTAAAGAAATAAATTCGGGAGAAATCTTTGAAATGCATTCATTCACAGAGCGTCATTTCATTCTGTGGAATTCGCTTCAGGTAACGTATTTCGATTAGGTGCGAATTTCACTATGTCCTTGTTTGTAGAACTGTTTGTAGGGCCCGTGGGAATGGGAGCCCGACTAGTTTCAGCTCCAACCCTAGAGTAATTGGCCTCCTGGAGGTAAATCATAGGAATTTGCTGGCTTTGTCTAGATGTAGTGTGCAAGAGCATGATTTAACGCCCTTCCCGACTGGGCCGAGCTATTCCTGTGGTGGTAGTTCACTCTGAGCCGCGCCGGATATACAAAGAACCGGCTTAGTCCCCGCAAACTTGATGTTTGGCAAAAATATAGGCAATACCTAGTGGATTAGTTGATCTTGCTTCGGAAACTGCAAGACGTGAGAGTTATATTGCATATGTTAAGTGTGACCCATTACCGACTTTTAGCGCAGCCGCTGGCGCCACACACCAATTATAAAAATCGCACACGTGCCTGTGCCTAAAGTGGTGTTACATGAGCGCAGAAATTTGTCGGGTGGGCAGACACCAGTTTTAATCGTCGGCAACTAAGCTCCCCGCTATTTCGTGCCCTTTTAAAGTTAAATAGTTATAAGCAGAACGTACTTATCGAAAAAAAATGGGAAACCTCATTAGAAAATTTTAGAAACGTTCGCATATATTATAACTTAGTAGATTTAGAAAGAGAGAAAATAACACTTAAATAAAATAAAGAAAAAAAAAAAAAAAAAAAAAAAAAAAGAAGTAATTTAAATAAATAACAATAAAATACTAAATAATTTTCTTTCAGATGGTAAAAACGCCTAAGTTAAAGGTGTTACATAGAAATGAAGAGTGCCTCCAATTAGGCAGAGCTATTTATTTTAGTGAAAATTATTTGTTTTACTCTCGTAACTTTAGTAGCTCGACTGTCCTCCTCAATTCCATAAATGTTCACAAATTGTCAGAAGGGGGTGTTCCAAACCACATTTAAGATAAACTTTATTTACTGGATCGTTACATTGTATCAAATTTAATAAAGGATATTATGTAAGTGGTGCTACCCAGATTTTCTGGGGCACAGTTGTAAAAAAGGTTTTGTAGAAAAATAAATCGATTTGACCGAAGCCCAGTTCTTTTATTTTGTGGTATAGTGTATTGCCAGATCCATAGACGAGCGAATCGTTTTACCTAAATCCCCAATAGAGTTCAGTTAGGAAAATCGAGATCGTGGTGACATAACATCTTGACGCTCTCTCGGTCATAAAATTGATACTGTAATGGTAATCATTGAAAGGATTTACAACAATTAAATTTTGAACTCGTGAAAATATTCTTTAATCGTGTTCCAGTAACCGAATCAAAACGATAATTTAATAAAGAAATAATTAAAGAAAGAGTTCGCTTTCAAAACTATTTTAAGTTATTGCTATATCAAGTGGTCTCTTTAAATAGGCGCCCATTAACATTATAGAGATCAGTCTTTGTTCATATATATATTATATATATATAATATAAGATAATATATATATATATATTATATATATATATATATATATATATAATATATATATATATAATATATATATATATATATATATATATATATTGTGTGTCAAAAAAATATACCAACACATTGACTGATTTTTGTTTTTTCAGGTGTTACTACTGTAACAGAATGGCAGGAGATCAACTTAGCTTGGAAGAGAGAAAGTTTGTCCTTAAATGCTGTTGTACCACCGGAAACGACACGAAAGTGCAAAGACGGTTCAGAAGGCAGTTAGATAAACCGCCACCAACGCACCGGACCATTCCCAACATCAGAGAGAAATTTGAAGCAGATAGCACCGTTCAAAACGTCAACAAGAAACGTTCTTGACGACCACGGACATCCACCAACCCTGCAAAGGAAGAGCAGGTTCAGGAAACCCTCATCCGATCCACACAGAATATCTCTACTGACAAACGGCTCGGAAGACACAAATCCAAAAGCCCAGCGTCCAGGCGCTATCTTTAAGCGGTCTACACTGCTGGAAATGCTACATGATACCAAGACTACTCATGCTCTCAATAAAGACGATCCGGACCAGGACTTCAATTTTGCGAATGGTACCTGGTCAAATGGGGGCAGAAGACTGCAGGGTTCTCCACACAAAAATTTCTGGAGCGATGAAACCACTTTAAATAAATGTCGCTTGATTAATCGCCATAATTTGTAGCCTCTGGGCTCTCGTAAATCCCATGTTAAAGCTGAACACCATTTACACCTACCAGGGGTAACTGTATGAGTTTGAGATTTCAACACTGGGCATTCATTAAGGATCGTTTTTGAAACCCGGAGCGCGTCGATGGGGAGAGCTACTTAAAACTTGCGCCAGAGTCGCCGGTCCACACCATTGACGAGATTGTTTGGTGATAATGCACGTAATTTTTAATACCTGATGTGCCTCCCCACTACCTATCATTGAAATTAAGAGCTCACCTCGGTTCAGCATTTTCCCAAACACATGGATTGGACGAAGGGTTAGTATTGAATAACCCCTGCCCGTTCCCCAAATCTCACGCCAATTGACTTTTTTTTCTGGGTGATACCTCAAGACAGTTATCGCTCAAAAACCCAAGAAGAATAAATGCATTCGAATTAGAAATTCGAAAGACACATGTCCGGCGACTTCCGAATACTGTTCGGTGTCGCTTGGAGACTCCTTTGGTTCTGACCATTATGAACGTAATGTATGTATGTGTGAACGTAAAGTTTGATCAAGTGCGAAACATAATCTCTTTGAAAATATGATGATGTCTGTAATTCGAGCCTGTAAACTTGTCACTATGTTCATAAATGAAAGTTTGTGTAGTCCTTTCAAAGGTTAGTACATAAAATAATAGCTTTGTGTGTTATGGGTAGATATAATATATTATATAATATATATATATATATATATATATATATATAATATATATAATATATAAATTTATATATATATATATGATAATATATAATTTTTCCTCTTTGCACGAACCAAATTATACTTTCCACACAACCGCAAGGAAATAAAAACAAGAAAGTTCACAACCTTGATAATTTGTGTTGAAATACACGAAGTATTTGTGACTCTCCTTTTTTTCATTTCCTTGTGGATTTTGTGTAATATATATATTATATAATATATATATATATAATATATATATATATATATATTATATATAATATAGATATATATATATAATATATATATATATATATTATATATTATTTATATTTTTTTTACAGTTACACCACCGCTCCTCACGGCAAAGCCCTATTCAAGGAGAGGGGTGTTAAAAATAAACAAACTTCAACTAAACTGCAAATTACGCAGATGAGCACAACGACGCGGGGCCTTCATAGTGAGGGAGAATTAAATGAGTATGGAATACACCGAAGATGGAAGAGAAATTCCCAAACAGAGGTGGCAAGGAATAGAAGGAGCACGCAGCGAACTAGTCTGGAGTGTGCTAAATCAACCTACAAAATCATGGTGCCGACAACAGAACCTCCTTGTGCTACGAAGGCGTCCTTAAAGGTGGTGGCACGCGAGTGGATAGTTTCCCTCGACACTTGCCGCTACGGTACCTAAGAAAGATAAACACGAACAATTCGCGCCGCCAAAGATTAGAGGGTCTAAGTGCTAGAAAGAAACGGCAGTTTTATAAGTCTTTTGCCTTTGCACTCGACCCTATACAAGAAGCTGTGAAACATTACACCAAGAAACCTTATCGAAAAAAAGGGCGGATGAGCCCTTGTATAGACTGGAGTACTGTGAGAGAAAAAAGTCTCGCAAGTCTATATATTATATAGTATAATATATATATATATATTATATATATTATATTAATTATATATAATATATTCATATATATATATATATAGATTATATATATATATATATATATAATATATATATATATATTATACACTATAGTATATGGCCAGCCTGCTTAGAAGAGCACAATCCAATCTCATAGTATCCGGAAAAGGAATACATTTGCCCTGAATCCTGGCAAAATTTTGACCTGAGGAAATCGTGAAAAAAAAAAATAAAGAAAAATAAAAAAAACTAAAAATAATCAATTGTCAAAAACTACAAAAGCTACAAGGGAAATGACTAAACCTTTTTGAATCCTCCCTTGTAAAATTTTGTTAGAAATGTAAAATAAAATAAAAAAAAATAAAACATATTGGCTATTTTTGGTGGGGGTCTGCGGACACTAGTATAT
>JABUQX010118062.1:7500-10000 GCA_015478945.1 Trachelipus rathkii
GTTGATATACAAATATATATATATATATATATTATATATATATATATATATATATATTATATATATATATATATATATATAATATATAATTAATATATTATATATATTATATTTTAATGTCATTATATTAATATAATATGTTTTTTTTAAATAAAATAATCCACTAGATATTGATTATAAAATGTTAAAATAAATGCGTATAATATATATAACATTAATATATATATATGTATATATAATATATATATATATAGTATATCTATATATATATATATATATATATATATATATATAATATATATATATATATATATATATATATATATTTACCAAACAGCGAGGGTGGAATAAACTCAAATATTTACGATGTTAAATATAATATATATATTATATATATATATATAGTATAATAATTACTATATATATATATATATATATATAATATATATATATATATATATATATATTATATCATATATAAATTATATTATATATATATAATATATAATACTATAATATATATATATATATATATATATATATATATATATATATATATATATATATATATATATATATATTACTAATATATATATATTTATATAATATAAATATATATATATATATATATATATACTATATAATAATTATATAAATATATATATATATTATATATATACTTATACTATATATATATATAGTAATATATAAATATATATATATATATATATATATAAATATATATATGTATATTGTATATAGTGTGTGTGTGTGTTACGTAAATACTCAAGTACACTAGGAAAGCAGTAAACTGACTTTACCACACGGTTTTAATGACCATAATGGAAGAATAGGCACGAGAATCTGATTTCCAATCAAACAAGGATGAAATGAACCTTCTTCTAAGTTTAGAGAAAGTGTTAATGTGACTTCTGACAGAGTATGTTGAGAAATTTCGTTAAAGCTGTTTTTACAAAAGATTTTAAACTTTTGACCAATTTTAACTCCCATTTACGAGGAGCTTGCAGAAACGTAATAGGAAAACTTACAGGAATATACAGGAAAGACTTATCCTAGATGAAGAAAAATAACTTTAGTATTCGCGAAAGATAGACTAAATGAATAAATTACTAAATGCTAAAATATTAAAATAATAAATGTTAAATATATTTAAATAGTTCAGGTTTGTATAGATATTAGCAAATATACAAGTTAAACTGCTAATAAGAATACTAAGTTCACAATGCTAGATAGAAATATTAAACCCCTTTAAAATACTAAGTAAATATCTAATATCTAATACATAATAAATTCTACAAATTTAATACTAATACACGGATAGAAGCGTAATACTAATAAAGTGCCAAGGAAATTTCTATTCATTATGGAACCGAACGGTTAATCCTCACAGCTAATATAATTGATATGATGGAAAGACCTGTTGTTATTTTTATTGTTTGAGTTTGGCCCATATTTTTTGGGGGGGTAAAAAATAAAATTTTTCAAAAATCATGAAAATAGCTGTTGAGCACGTGTGTGGGTGTGTTTGTGTGTGTGTGTGTTTCATTTATGTGAGACTTAACCATAATTATGCGGTTAAGCTATGGTTAATTTGTGGTAAGTGTGAGTGAAGAAAAATTCTGAACAGTGAAAAAAATCAAAGAATGAAAAACTATAACCATAATCTCAATAAAATGGCTTGACAATTTTGTCGAGACAGAAATAATTTCCCCTTTAAGTAATAAAGCTTAAAAAATGCTGCGTTTAATATGTTTGAAATTCAGTTCTCTGCGTAAACTTTTCTGACAGAATGAATAAGAATAACGTAACATAAGAAAGGAGAAATAGGACCTTATCAAGAGGAAATTTTTGTCAAATATTAAATTGACCTCGAAACAATAATGTCTTTTTAGCATTTCCAAAAAAAATGTTTAAACAATTTAACATGGGATTATTTAATATATAACAAAAAATTTCAATATTTGATTGCATTTAAAATTATCTATAAAAAGTCTTCGCTTATGGCACTGAATGTTAAACTAGTCAAATCATAATTTTTAAAAGTAAGTGATAAGAAATAAAATCTGAATATTGATATTTCTTTCTCTCTAAATGAGATTTATTAGGATTAATACGAAAATAGTTTTTTATTAATACTTAAAAAACAGGTTTACTTATATTAAAAATATAAATTTTATTAATGATGAACCTAGGCATGTAGTAAGTCCGAAAATATAAGTAACTAACTGTAAATCCATCTAATAAGGTAATTAATTATTTAATGGTATAAAAATAAAACATGATAAAAAATATTTATTTTTTCCATTGTACATTTCTTAATTAACACTACATAATATATGGCAAATATGAAATTCAAATCATTCACATTGACATTTTGACCTAAATAATATTTTGAACTCAATCAGCAAATATTAATATCAAGATAGAGTATAGAGTAATATTTACATTTATTTGACTAAAGTGATTTAATACAACTTAT
>JABUQX010118062.1:20000-21961 GCA_015478945.1 Trachelipus rathkii
AACATAAGTTCAAGGGTGACTTATAATTTTAAATCCACCGAAAGGAGTTGGAAAGAACCAGAATCCAAGACCAAATGAAAGGCCGATATGCCCCAATACACGGCTTTTGAAAATGTGCATGTCAAATAAGTTTGAAAATAGATGAAGTGGAAGTGAGTTTCAGGCTTTACCGATGGAGTACATGAAAGAATGAGCATAGCTAAGTTCACCAAATGTGGTCAGCAGTAAAGAATTTAGACGATGTTGTTAGATTATTAAGAGTTTTCCTCAAAAGGAGGAGGTACTCGACTAGAGAGTTCAGGAGAGAAGTGTCCATTGTAATAGGGATTGTGAAAGGAGAGTGATGCAACAGTTTGATGGTTTTAAAGAGATTGGAGAGAGAGTTAGTGAGAGTAGGAGAAATAACAAGTTGAAAAGCTCTAAGCTGCACCTTATCAAGGAAATACATAATTCATGCTTCATACAAGAGTGAACAAAGTCTTGTATAGAGCAAGCAACTTAGGTGGTGAGAAGAAGTTCCGAGGTCGCCTCTGAACACTCAACCTCTTTGAAACTTGTTTAGAAAGAGAAGCAATGTGATATTTATAATTAAGGTCAAGAGAAAAGGAAACTCCAAGAATATTAAGAGTAGAGGGAGGATTGAGATGTGCTTTCAAAAAAGGTATTAAAGGCTTGTGTGTGAAAAATTACATAGAGAAGGATGAAGAAACTGCGTCTTTTGACCCACTGAAAACTAACGTATTTTCTTTGCCCGAATTAAAGGTACAAGAAAGATCAGAGATCAGCTGTTCCAAGGTCATCATCCTGGAACGCGTTGATTGCTGTTGAGATTATCGACTTCCAAATTGAAAGGAGTAATGAAGGGTGGATGGAGTCAATGGCATAGGAGTAGATAGGAGACTAAGTGATACAACAAAGGTCATTAATGAAAAGTAGAAAAAATTTGGGGATAAGATATAACCTTGAGGAAGACTATATATATATATATATATATATATAAAAATATAAGATATATATATATATATATATATATATATATATATATATATATATATATATATATATATATATATATATATATATATATGTGTGAGTGAGCAAGAAAAAGAAGAAATAAAAAATAAAATTAGGAAAATTCTTAACTGTGAAATATGTAGGAGGAAGAAAAAGCTGATTTTATGCACCTGAGCAATTCCCCATTCATAAAAAATGTTTTAATTTAAAGTGTAGAAGAAATATTTCCAAGTTTAAAAGAAAGAAAAATTCTTTTTCCTTTTTTTTTTTAAAGAAAATTTTAAAGAATTTTTAATTAAGTTCTTGAAAATTATTAGCTGAACAATTCATAAAAATAAGTAACTTATAATTTAAATTATTCCGAAATTATAATTTTTGCCATTTATCTTGTTTAAAAACTTAGGATCGCAAAGCTACGATTTTTCAGTCTCTAATAGGTAAATAAATATCACACACACACACACACACACATACACACACACACATACTATATATATATATATATATATATATATATATATATATATATATATATATATATATATATATATATATATATATAAATCTATAAATATATATATATATATATATATATGAAAGTAAGAATATATATATATTATTAGTTAAGTTATATATATATATATATATATATATATATACATATATATATATATATATATATATATATATATATATATATATATATATATAATTTAGGGTTGGCCTTGCACCGGTATTTTCAGCAGTACACCGCACCTCTAAGTTACAATGCGCACCATGCACCACGCACTGCGTACCTCACAGGAACATTGAAATTGTGCAACACAGCACTGCACCACATCCTGTGCGTTAGTCAATTCTAATACATATATATATTGAAGCGGCGCACGAAAACGCGAAAGCGTTTACCGATAAATGCGAAACGGTTCGAAAAACCACTAAGCACG
>JABUQX010118063.1:0-7500 GCA_015478945.1 Trachelipus rathkii
TATTTTTAATATAGTTTTTATTTTATTATTATGATTTATGATGTGAGAGTATTTATAGTTTGTGATTTATTGGTTTAGTTTGTTTGTTATGGTTTATGGTGTTTATGTTGTTGTTTTAATGTGGTGAGTTTTCATGTTCTCATCTTCTGTGTTTGAGAGTTTTTATGTTTATGTATATATGTCATTATGTGATTTGTTTGTATATCATTACGAAGAGTTGTATATCTTAGCTTTATTAGTAATAAATTTAATATATCTTGTAAATCACTTCACTCCTTTGTATGTTTCTATGGTATTGATTGAGTTTATGAGTCTTGATATGATACATTATCAGCTGCCTATAGTAGAGTGTGTATCTAAACAGTTTATTAATCATTATACGTAATAAGCGACTATAAATGCCTATGAAATAATAGGTAAATGGGCTAAAGCCCGTATCACCCGAGAATTAATAGTTACGAATATATTACCGTCGAGGTAGTAATATATACGGTACCTTATCACTATACTTTATAGCTCTACTTATCACAAGGTAGTAGTGAAATACCGTTACTACCTAGAATTATAATATAATAGTGAATCAGGATAAGGGTCTCGAAGTACTATCTGAACGAGATATAATGGAATGAGGCGCGTGAAGGTATGGCGCAAGATACTTCAATGGCGTGAGCCTAGGAGTGGATATACCGCTCCGTGAGTATATGACAGAATCTTATAGAGTGGTAGTTAAGCAATATATAATATCGGACTAAATATATGTATGAGGAGATAACCTCGAAGGCCTGTTGTGGTTAAAGTGAGTTATATTCAATCTGAGTATAGGATAACTGCGTATTATTGGTACAGTATATGAGGGGTAAGTATTCGGTCCTATAGTACCCGCGGAGGTACTTAATCGACTATTGTTTATAGAGTCGTAGCATCACCTATATAGCGGGTAGTTCATTTATTAGTGATACAAAGACTACCTAAATGGATGTAATAAAGACACATTTAATGAAATATTTTACATATATCCTACCAGACTCTAGTCAAACTCGTAACCAACGGCACTATTTTTTGTGGTAATAGGGCAAGATGTAGGATCGTTAGTCGCAGAATCCGCACAGGATCTACCAAATTTTGTGAAAGGAACGTATGACCAGTTGCGGTTGCCTGGTGTGGCATGAGCCTGAGGCGTTGGCAAGAGTTATTCAATAGAAAACGAACGAGTTTAAATTGCTACTCTATGATCCACGAGTGTGTCCCAATGATATGAGCAGTTGTGATCTTAAGGTCTATGACAAATCCTGTATATACATTACGACGTCAGCATATGCAACTCAGATCCTCTACCTATCTTCGATTGTTTGGTGATTAATTTCAATTTAGGTTTCGTTAGATAGTAGATGTGAGAGATAGATGAGTAGATGAGTAGAGAGAGAAGAGAGAGAGAGAGAGATGCAGAGAGAGAAGAGAGAGAGACAAGAGAGAGAGAGAGGAGAGACGAGAGAGCAGAGGAGACACACGACACAACACTAGCACGGAACACAACATATATAGGATGAGTGGCTAGGCCAGACGAACAGTAAGAAGCGTACAAGCAAGGATACTAGTAGAGCAAAGAATCTAGTAGTATGGAATTAGCTATAATGACTTCATGAGCATTCAACCACCTTTCTTAGTTATTACTTACTTGATTATCTAGTTTCTACTGTTCTGATTTATACTGTTATATTAGAGTCTAGTACGGTCATTCTATCGTTCCGTATAATAGTCTTACTAGAGGTCATATAGTTAGGTTATGTAAAAAATAAATTTATAGATGAATATCACTAATTAATTAGATAAATAACTTAAATAACAAATTCGTAAATCTATAAAGAAAATAAAGGATATGGGCTAGGAAAAGCGTTTTAATAATTATATCATTAAGATATAAGGGATAGTCCTTCTCCGAACAGGCTCATACAGTATACTTAAAAGATGGACGTGAATCAACTTCTACCTTAGTAGAGTAGTGCTCATGTGGAATAGTTGCCTCGGAAGATCCTCCCGAAACTCTACGCCGGTTTTCCAACCGTGTACCGCACGGAGCCTAAATAACTTCACGTTAGAGCCTGATATTATGCACCATAGTGCAGGACATCCTCCTCACTGGTTAGCTCAAGGTTTGGATCCCCTACAATTAATTGGCTGCCCGCTTAAAGGCAAGAGAAAGGACCGGTTTTTAGAATGTACCCTTATCTCGGGGAAAAAGTGTGGAGTGGTGAAGACCATGTGGGAAGAGGAACCAGATTGGCCCAAGGGGCTGTGGACGGTAAAAAAGAGAGGACAACCTCTTTGAAAGAGGAAAAGTACGAAGAAGTATTTAAAAAGAACTGATGGGTGGGAATAAAAAAAATAAATTAAAAAAAAGAAAAGAAAAGATATATAGATAGAAACTGCGATGAAGAAGGAGGATTGAAAGATATAAATAAGACCAGTGGCGTAAATAACGCCCCCGCAAGCCCCGCGGTGCGGGGGGGCGCAGCAGCCGAGAGGGCGCACGGCGGGCAAGAGGGATGAGCACTTTTTCGATGAAATATATCATTACACCTCACTCAAAATGAATATATATTCTATCTCATCTTTCATATCTCTCTATACTACCACTCTTACTTATTATATATATATATATTATATTATATATATATATATATAATATAATTAATAATAATATATTTATTATTCACATGATTCACAGCTTGAGGAAGCTACTAATTTTGTTATAAGATAATGAAGGAGTATAGACACGAAAGCTAGAGATATTTATGTAATAATAGGGATAATACTCAGTTAGGAGTATCACACGTACTTATCAAATTGATTTATCACTTTTATTAACATAGTATTTATTTCCTAATTTATTGGACTCAAAGAGGAACGAAATTATATAAAAAAATTTATTTTGTTTATTTATTTTATAATATATATCGCCTACTTCTGTAGATAATGAGGGAAATATAATAGAACATCAAATGAGTGTTATATAAAAAATTAAATATTAATGATCCTTTTCACTAGTCGTTTACAGTATTGGACAGAACTATTGCTCAAGTGCGCAAAATGAATGAAATACGGCTAAAAATAATTCAGTTAAGATATGACACAAGTAGTTATTTATAATATAGCAACTCGAGATGCTCACATAATTAAACATAGGCTATCATTAATATACCTTGGAAATTCATTTCTATACATGGTTACTTGAATTGATTAAATCTGCTTGCTTAATTAGTCTGAGCTCGAGCTTGTATAGAGTGGTTTTGATGCTATTATAGTAAAATTTCTGGTTTTCTACTCGTGATATATATTATAAATCGTGGTTATAAATATTTGGTCTAGATCGTAGTCTTTCTAAGTAAATGAGACATCGACTACTGTGAGTGAGAGACAAAGTAAAATGATCTATCCAGAGAAACCTGCATTGGTGTGAGAATCTAAAACTGAGCAGAGTGTAAAATAGACTGTGCCCTAGTTTTAAGGAATCAATAGTGCTTAGCGACTGGACGTGTTCTTCTGAGAGAGCAATGGATTTGTTTTGCTGATTATGCAATTGCAAATCATTTACTGCCCCTCTTCAGAAACTATTTATATGTAATTAAAATCGTTAATTGCTAAAATATTCATCTTATATTTTCAAATAAAACGTAAATCTTGCTCTTGTAATTACATTCTCGTAATAACTGACGACAACAGTTTTAACATGTGCTTCATTTTCATCTTCTGTTAAATTAAACCTTTTCATGCACACTTGAAAGTTGATACCGAAACCTCTAATCATTAAAAGATAATTATTTTTTAATTAATCTTTAATAAAATGAGTAATAACTACTTGATTTGATTTTCAATTTGAAATCCATTTCTCATTATGGCGGAGAGCGAAACCAGTTGCGATGCTATTATCATTGGCCAACAAAGATTTTGCGGCAAAACATTTGAAGGTCATTTTAAAGGTAACTTGTTGCCCTGATTCCGAATATGACCTCCGTTTTCCTAGATTGGCTCTGGTTTTTGATACAGGGGGGTCACAAAAATACATTAATAAAAACAATTATGTTAGGTTGTAACGTAATTCACATAAAAAACACGAAGATTATATATATCAATATTGTTATGAGTGAAGTAAATAAATGCTAATAGGTCAAAACATTCAATTCAGTACAATGAAAATCACAATTAATGCATTACAAATCGCTGTCTATATGATTGTCTTCTGTGTGCAGAATGTGGACAATCACGCTGAAGGCTCCAACAATAGTCTGCCATCATGTGTGTATCCCATCTTCCTTGGTATCTTTCTTCCATCACCTTGATATCTTGATGGAACCTCTCCCCTTGTTCCTCACTATAACATCCTAGAATATCCGGAAACCGATCTAAAGTGACTATGTAGAAAGTGAACTTTTATGTTCATATTAGCATTCAAATTTTTGAAGTCTGAAAGCATTTTCTGTACGAGTTCTACAAAGTTGGCAGATTTATGGTTGCCCAAAAAGTTCTGAACAACCAAGACAAAACTTTTCCAGGCAGATGCTTCAATATCAGCCATGGAATTTATGAAATTGTCATCCTTGATGATTTGGCGAATTTGAGGGCCGCTAAAGATTCCAGCTTGAGTTTCTCCATACTCAACCCTGGAAAAAATCTGCAAATATATTTGAAACATTCACCATCTTTGTCTAGGGCCTAACAAATTGCTTCATCAGTCCTAGTTTGATGTGGAGTGGTGGGAAAATAATTTTTCCCCCTATCAACCAGTGGTTCGTTAATGATATTTGATGCACCTACAGTATATTTTCCCTAGCAGGCCATACAACTTTTTTCGCAGTGGTCTTCTTTAGCCCTACTATCCACAAGCATATGAAACAAGGGTAATTAGTATATCCGCTTTGCTGCCCTAGTAAAGATGTTGACTATCTTCAAATCACGCATATAGACCATGGTGTCATTTATATAAGCTTCTGCAAGATCATTCTTATATTTTCATATTCCTCTTTGAGTTTTGTTGAGTGACCTATTGGAATGATGTATAACTATTGATATTGTTCAATAAAACCACCTTTCAAGCTTCTCGTTGAAACTATCCTAAAACAATCGCACAATTTTCTGGTCGGTATTTTAGGTAACCATTGGAGTACGGATCCAGGGATGTTCCTAAGTATATAGGTCCTTCTCTTCAATGAAAATATGGAAGAATACTACTTCTCTTGTCGAAAAAAGTTATTTTACATTCGGGCTTGAGACAGTTCTTTTCACTTAGTCTAGATGCTCAAAGCCAAGAATCTTGTGGAGAGACCTTAACTCTCGTTCTAAATCATTGATCTCTTCCTGGGAGAACTTTTGCTGTGTAGAAGTACTTTCTTAATATTCACTACCACTACTGCACGTGTGCACACCAAATCCTGGATATCTTCTTCATCAGACAATGCTAGGTCTTGGAGTGTAGTGAACACTGGGATGGGACATCGTCGGAGTGTGTACAGGTCGCCTTGCTGATTCAAAATCCGGATACTCAAATTTACGTTTTTTGTAACGATTGATACTTTTCACATTAACCAAACAAAAATACCAGTCCCTGTGGTGGATTCTTTGCTCCGCATACCATAGGCAAACACCACACAATTTTTTTAACCCTTTCTTTCGTCCATTTTTCACTGACGTTAGATTTTCGAACACACGTTTTACAGACCCTATGGGGAGCCCCAAGACTTATCTGGTCTCCGAGTTTCATTCCAAAGTATGCCAGATATTCTTGCTTCACAAAGTTAGTAATATTTTTTATTTGGTTCTCCTGGCAATATTCACCACAAATGTAGCAGAATACATTGGGGTTTTTCAAACAGGCCTTCGTGAAGAACTCATAGTGTTCTGAAAATAGAAAAAATAAAGTATATATATAGGTAGCCCCTTAAAAAGAAATAAAACGATATTACTGTAAAATATGCATTAAAAAAGATATTTTGATAAGAGCATATCTGGAACACCCTGAATCTCAAGAACTAAGCCAATCTGGAAAACTAATGTCAATTTCCCGGACAATCAGCACACCGATATACTATAATTCAATAAAATACATCCTTGCAGCAAAAAATATCTTTTTTGTTGGCTCAGTGTTTGATTGCGAGACTGCATTCGACAACTTGTTTGGGCAACTACACAAATTGGCCTTTATATATATATTACTATATATTAATATATATATATATATATATATATATATATATTAATATATATTATATATATATATATATATATATAATATATATATATATATATATAATCTATATATATATATATTATATATATATCTATATATATATATATATATATATATAAGCAAAAAGTGGGCCGGGGCATCTGAAGGAAAAAAATAGAATAATTCTTTATATATATATATTATTATATATATATATATAATATATATATATAATAATATATAATATATATATATAATATATATATATATATATATATTATATATATATATATATAAATATAATATAGCAGTGGCGGGCCTCTGAACTAAATTTTTTTATTTTTCTATATATATAATATATATATATATATATTATATATATAATATTATATATATAAATATATATATATATATATTATATATTATTATATATATATAATTATATATATATATATTATAATATATATAATGCAAAAGTGGGCGGGGACTCTGAAGAAAAAAATATTGGACCCAAGCCACTATCGATTTTGATTAAATAGAGGTGGTGGGAAATATCAGAACCGATTGTACATAGAATAACTGACTGGATAATTAATTCTTGGCTATATATAATTTATTTGAGTAAGCTTAAAATCTCGAATGTTTTGTGATATATTCACGTTAATAAGGTACTTTTCACTGCACTGATAACACTGATATGACTCACAGTATTAGAAGTGAATGTGATTAATTTTGTAACATTTTTATATATAGTTCAAAAGTTACAGGTAGGCATAATTAAACCTACAATTTGGACTTATAGCAAATACGGTACAACTGTATTTTTTATGAACACTTTTGATGCCCTTAAGAAAGTTAAATCATAACGTTAATAGTACTTATGAAAAAATTATGCCTACTTCATGGATATTGGAAACATGTAGGAATAAAGCATATACACATGCCAAAAGTCTTTTTCTTGAATAATTCCATTATAATATAATACTAAAATCTTGATGGATTTAATGGTTGTCAAATTTATCAAAAGTAAAGTATGATGCGGCAGCAAGAAAGTGATATATTGAAAATTTGGATGCAGAGATTGAGATTATGCTCTTCTTTATAATATACTAGCATTTATTTGGTAAATTCTTGCTTCTTGAAGAGATTATAAAACTGAATCTGTGGACATAAGCTTATTGCATATTCAAGAACAATTAATGTATTTTCTGAAACGTGTTTTCATTCACATCATTATTATTATTATTATTATATTCATTATTATATTATTAATTATATTA
>JABUQX010118063.1:17500-20000 GCA_015478945.1 Trachelipus rathkii
GTCCAATTTTTATTCTATATGAAATTTTCTCATAACTAGTAATCATCAGACCAAGAAATAACATAATATTCATATTATTAAAAAGCAATCTAATGTTTAATTTCATTTCAAAACTGAAATATAGCCATTTTAAATACTGCAGAATGCTTTTGTTCAAATTACAGTCTCCCTCCCTGAATTCTAGGTAATTCTATATCACTTTATGGAATATTTTTGTGATAACTAACTACGGAGAATTCAACGATGCTAATTTTATTGTTCAAGCGTGAATACGAGTATTTCTATCCATTTCGTCGTATCATACGTTTGATGTCAAAACTACATTTTACGCATTTTTTTTAGGAATATTCAATTTTGAAGTTCTAATATAATTTTATCTAATTCTCAGAATTGATAATATTTAATATAATTTAAAATAATAAAATTCTATATGAATTTTCTTCATATTTACTAATCATCAGACCAAGAAATAATATAATTTTCATATTATTTAAAAAGCAATCTAATTTTTATTTTCATTTCAAAACTGAAATATAGGTATTTTAAATACTGGTAAATTATTTTTGTGTTTTGAAATCTTTTAAAGATTTATTTTATTTTTGTGGTTTTAAACAACTTACTTCTTGTCTTAACAAAACAATAATAATAATAATAATAATAATATATATTGAATATTATTGCAAATTTGAAGTTGGATTTATTGTTTTATGGAATTTTAGTGGCTTATAAACATGTGTTCTTCTCTTTAATAAACCACACTTTTTTTGAAATTTTAAACATAGTTTGTTTGCTTATTGTCTTTTATTTTTTGTTTGCAAAGTTCATATTGCTTTAACATATTATTGCTATGTTCAAGTTATACTAATTATTGTTTTCTTTTTCTCTCAAAACTTTCCATGAAGTTGTTCTTTCTATTGTTTAGCATGATTAAAATTTTCATAAATTTATAATTCAAGCTATATTAATTATTGTTGTTTAGCATGATTTAAATAACTGCATGAAACTTGTTAATATTGTTGTGGCTAAATTGTTTTTAATCATTATAGTTTAAGTGTCAATCTTTTTCAGAATGAAGTCCTTTATTCAAGATCTAAATTTCTGAATTTAACACTACTATACATCAGTTACTAACACTAGCAAACCTGTCACATACATATCAATACTCTAAACATATCCCAGTAATAGTTTTTAATATTCAATTTTATTATGCTCATAAAAATTTTAATGATAGTAATTATGATTATATTTTTTCTTTAATATTTTATTATATATATTACTATTATTTAGAAAGAAATTTATTGAAGTTAAGTATTATGCAAACTTGCTAAACTTTTTCTTAGTTCTACTATATTATAAATTAATCTCAGATAGAAAATTGGTAACAATTAAATTTTCTTATCAATACTAATATATTGTTAGAATTTGAATAATTAGTTCTTAAACGTGGACGCCATTTTTATGAATTTAAATATGAATCAAACATTTCTATTATGGTTTTTTTTTAAATATTTTATGTGATTTTTACTGTCTTAAAAATACAATTAAACAATTTTTAAAAATTATCTTTTTATATTATATTTTTACATATTAATATTCATTTTATAATTTGTTTATAGCTTAATTTAGGCGGATAACTGCATACAACAACAAAAAAAAAATTTAATGCAAAATTCTTTTAACTATCTGATGTGATCTCATAACCACACCTAAATTTCAAAATCTTCACAAAATCTTTACACTATATTTGTCAGTGACCATTTCCCACACTTAAATACTATTCTAAAACATAATTTATAATAGTTAACAGCTAATTTTATTATCTATAATAATGATAACACATTGCAACATATTTTTTGTCTCTGATCAACAACTGCAATTTCCTATTTTCTTATACGTAGAAGGATGAGAATGGTTAATATTTCCTGGCATAACTTTGTTTTGTTAGTAGGGATAATGATATTTAACAAATTTACCAATTTCAATATAAAAAAAATTGGTGAATATATTCATTTTCGGTAAAACAAAGTAGAAAAAACGACATTTAACTCAAAGTAATAATTTATTTATTCTCAATTTATAAACAGAGCCCTTAAAATACTAACAAGTGAGAAGTTATGCTGGATTTACGCTTATACGGTAAGTTGTTTTTACGGAACAACCCTCAAATATAGTCTTTAATAATTGTTTTCGTTATGTGATCCTTGGTAGCAGCGTTCAAAGTCCAGAATATTCTTGTGAAATCGCTCGCCATGTTCCCCTGAGTACGCTCCCATATTCTCCTTTACTGCTTTAGAGTGTGTAAAAACACAAATTTTTTACGTTATAAACATGAAAAGCATAAAAATTTTAGTAAAAATTATATTTTTTAAACAAAATAAATTAAAAATAAATAAAAAATAATAAAAATTTTAAAAATAAATAAAAAATTTAAATTGAAAACAAAAATTAAACACAAAGAATAAATGTAAAATGAAACATAAAATAAAATAGCAAACGAATG
>JABUQX010118064.1:2500-40000 GCA_015478945.1 Trachelipus rathkii
TAATAATAATAAAATAATAATAATAATAATAATAACAATAATAATAATAAATAATAATAATAATAATAATAATAATAAACAATAATAATGTAATAATAATATAAACTAATAAATATAATAATATTAAATAACATAACAATTATAATAATATGAAATAATAATAGTACTAATAATAATAATAATAATAATATTAATAATAATAAGAAAAATAATAAGAATAATATTAATAATAAGAAAACTAGTAATAGTAATAAGAAAAAATAATAATATTAATACAATAAACAAGAATATTAATAATAATAATAATAATAATAATAATAATAATAATAATAATAATAATAATAATAATAATCCAAATAGTAATAATAACATGAACAAGTATTTGAGAAGCAGACATATCTTTTATAAGTACATCCAGTAATAAAACATTAATAATAAAAATATCAATAATAATAAAAATAATAATGATAACAATAAGAATAATAAATAAGGATGAAATAATAATCAATATATGATAATAATAACAATATTAAAAACAATAATAACTAAAAAATAATAATAATAATAATAATAATAATAATAATAATAATAATAATAATAATAATAATAATAATAATAATAATAATAATAATAATAATAATAATAATAATAAATAAAATAACTAAAAATAATAATAATAACAATAATAATAAAGACAATAATAATATATATAATGATAATATAATAAAAATAATAATAATAATAATAATAATAATAATAATAATAATAATAATAATAATAATTAATAATAATAATAATAATAATAATAATAATAATAATAATAATAATAATAAAATAATAATAATAATAATAATATTATAATTATTATTATTATATATTATGTGTATGTATTATGTGTACATATTTATATAGATTTTTTTAGTTTACCTGTAAATGGCAATAGAGTAATTGTATTAGTACTTATTTATATAGCATTTTTTGAGTTTACTTGTAAATGATTTAAGAGAATTTTCATTTTTTAATTATTTGAGGTAAATCGTTATAGACTTTAGCACATTTATAACTAACGCTTGTCACAGCTTTTCACAACCATATAGAAAGGAGGATTTACGTGATCACTATTTCTTAGATTTATATCTCTTTGAATTTGGTTATTATGAAAGTTAGATATTAGGAAGTTACATGCCTTATTTTGTAGTATCTTGTGCTGTTCCTTTAATAGAGATAACTTCAATAGGTCTTCAAATTGTAATATTTTAAGTTTTTTAAATAAAGTTGCTGTATGCTCATAGAAGTTTTTATTGGGGCTTAACAATCGGATGAAGCGTTTTTGCATCAAAATAACCGAATTAATAGCTGATTTGCTAGCTATGCCATAGACTGGAAGACAATATAATAGATAATATAATAATAATAATAATAATAATAATAATAATAATAATAATAATAATAATAATAATACTAATACTAATACTAATACTAATAATAATAATAATAATAATAATAATAATAATAATAATAATAATAATAATAATAATAATAATAATAATAATAATAATAATAATAATAATAATAATAATAATAATAATAATAATAATAATAAATATAACAATAATAAATAATCATACGAATAATAATAATAATAGTGAGCAAGCAATAATAATAATAATAATATCATAATAATAATAATAATAATAATAATAATAATAATAATAACAATGTTAATAATAATAATAATAATAATAATAATGATAATAATAATAATAATAATAATAATAATAATAATAATAATAATAATAATAATAATATTAATAAATAATAAAAATAATAATAATAATAATAATAATAATAATAATAATAATAATAATAATAATAATAATAATAATAATAATAATAATAATAATAATAATAATAATAATATAATAATAATAATAAAAATATTAATAATAATACAAATGATTATAAAAATAAATGCCAATACTATAAATATATATATATATATATATATATATATATAATAATAATAATAATATATAATAATAATATAATAATATATATATATATAATATATATATATATATAATATAATATATAATATATATGTTTATATATATAATATATATATATATATATATATATATATATAACCAATAATATATATATATATATAACATAATATATAATAATATATATATATATATGTATATATATATATGTTGCTCAACAACTTAATAATAATAATATGTATAACCAGCCAATAGCCTTTATAACCAGCAGCCTTCTTTGCTGTATCAACCCAGCAGCAACCAACCCAGCATATGTCTTTGTATCTGCTGCCAGCCAACTATGCTAACTCTTATACTGTATAATAACGTATATGCATGCATATAATAATATCATGTATGTATGTATATATGTATATATAATATATAATATATATATTATATAATTTGCTTAATAATAATAATATATATATGTATATATATATATATATATAATAATATATATAATATATATAATAATATCTTTATAATAATAATAATAATATATAAATATATGTATATATACCTATATATAATATACGTATATATATGTAATAATAATAATAATATAATATATATTTATTATTAGTAATAATAATATTAATATATGCTGTATACTATAATAATATAATAATAATAATAGCAACCTATTTCTTGCATCGTATCATATCTTACAATAATGACGTATATATATATATATATATATATATATACATAATTAATGAAGGTTATAATATAAATAATATGTAAAATAAAAAATGATAAGAATAAAGCTATATTAAACGCATATTATTAACACAATATATTCTAAAAACATTCAACACTTTAATTTTTATTTACCTGCAAAGAAATCCCTAAATCTCTCGTTATCTACGATAGTGAGTGGGTGCATAATATTAATTACCAAAACCACCTATTTCTCACGAAATTTTTTCTAGGAAATTAAAGGTGCCGCCATGCCAAAACTGTAGGACTAGCTGCAACTTTTTTTTTTTTTTTTTTTTTAACGGTTTCTTGCAGGTATATATCTCTCTTCTTTTGACGGTTCTTACGGGTGTTATCAAAGCTTTATAAATGTTCAGATTGTCCTGCCAATTAAAAAAAAAAATTGAACATTTAAATAATTATATTATTATTAAACTGAAAAGATCTATAAGAAGAAAAGTAATAAATGACATGTACTACCTTTTACGTAAAATACGTTTTAATAGCACGCAAACAAATTATATATATATATATATATATATATATATATATATATATATATATATATATATATATATATATATATATATATATATATATATATATATATTAATATATATACATAAAAATATATATATATAATAATATATATATATATATAGACCTTAATATATATAATGACATATAACTATGTATATATGTAATAATAATAATAATAATAATAATATATATATATATATATACTTTATATATATATATATATATATATATATATATATGTAACAATAATAACAATATATATATATAAATAATAATATATATATATATATATAATATACATAATATATATATATATATCCTTTATAACTATATATAATGTAATAATAATATGTAATATCATATATATGTAATAATAATAATATATACAATAAATAATAATAATAATATGTATATATGTGTATGTATATATATATAACAATAATAATAACCAATAATATATAATAATAATAACTTAATAATAATATATATAATAATAATATATAATATATATATATTATATGTAATAATAATAATATCAACAGCAACAACAATAACAACAATATCATAACATAACTGTAAGGCTAATATAATGTAATGTATGTAATATGAGTATATGTATGCGCCAACCAACAACATAATAACCAATAATATATATATATATATACATACATATATACAATATATGTATATATATAATTTATATGGCAGCGCCTACGCAATAGCCTTAATATGTAACAGCAGCAACAGCAACAACAATATTAACCTTGTATATATATATATATATATAGCAATAATATATGTATATATATACTCTTTTATCTTAGCATATGTTTTATATATATATATAATAATAATAATAATATATAATATATGCATATATATATATATATATATATATACATATATCATATATATCACATGTATCACTATAAATAATAATATATATCTTAAATTATTCACCACTGTTCACCAGAGCTGGGCGCGGCTATAATTTTTCGAGGTCCGTCATCGGCTATTCGGCTTTGCCACCTAACTAGTGCGTCGTCGGCTATCCGACTGCATTTTTGAAAACCTCAGTGCGGCATTAACTATGCGGCTATTCGGCTATCCTACGGCGATACCGTTAAATTACAAAGTAAACTTTTGCGCGATAACGAAAGCATGCCTTTACATTTTAAACCTTTTATAAGATAGTAAAACAGATTTATTTAATTTTTTTATTAAATGTTAACTACATAAATAGTTAAATACTTTCATAGCTATAGGTCCTCTTCCTCCTCCATGTCCTCCTGGCTAATCACTTCCTGCAGGAGGTCCATATTTCCTTTGAGGAAAAGAAGGTCCTCAAACCTTTCCTCCTTCAAGGACGATCTCTTGGCCCTGAGGATGTCCCCACCCGCGCTGAAGCACCTCTCCACAGCTGCTGAACTAGGAATGGGGGTATTATATTTTATAAATAGATCTATCCATATCTCCCTATGCTGGTTGGGGAAACAGGAACAGCTCGGATCTTCTTGAGAGGGCACCCACTCCTCCATGGACTTTCGTATGACGATTTCCACATCCTGTTGCTGGCTTGCTCTGCGTACCAATACTCTAGAAAACAATTTACTGAATAGGAGTGCGTCTGAATTGTGGGGTTCTTTTTCTGTTGGCTGGCCAAGCTGACGCTGCTGCTGTTTCTCAGTGGGTTTGATGGAGTCCCCTATCTTCCGGGTAATCCTGTCCCCGATCTCCTCCACCATGTCAGGTGCAATGCTTTCTAGGGCCTTAAGGGTGAAGGAGGGGTGAAGGGCAGTGGCCATAAGGAGATCCCTATTCTGAAAGAGGTGGCCAAACCTCTTTTCATAGCCACTGAGGAGGGCCTGTACTAGTGGCCTTGCATACACAAGATGAATATTTTCACTCTTCTCCTCAAGGCTGGTCTTCATCAACCAAAGTTGGGGTAGGAGGGTGCCCATGTATGCCCTTTTCTCCCCCTGAAGCATATCAAGACACTGCGCCACAGGCTGCATGACCAATGTGTACTCGTTCATGACCTGAAAGAGTGAAAATTAATATATTGCTTAGTTACGTAAGCATAATTGATTATTAATAAAAATACGGGAGCACGAGAGCGAGGTATCTGTATGGAATAGGGCGAATAGATCAAGAGTGAGGGTTGTACAGATGGACAATCTGAGGGCGTTCTTGGCAGTTAGGAGATTGGATAAGATGAGGAACGAGTTTATCATGGAAGCGTGTCTTGCGGGTAAGGGAAAAGACTGCCAAATTTGATGAGGATTTTGTAAGATGGTTTGGACATGTGGAGAAGGTGGAGAACACCATATTGGTTAAGAAAGTGTATAAGAGCACATGTGAGAGTGTTTTGCCTGTCGGACGACCGGAAAAAAAGGTGGATATATTCAGTTAGAGATTGTTTACGAAGTAGCGATATGAGTGTTGGGCAAGCAAGAGCGATGGTACAGGTACAGAACAGGGATTAATGGAGGGGGTTTGGGTTTGTGAGGAGATTTATAATTTAATAAATTTATTAAATTATAAATAAAAATATTAAAAGAGCAATTGCTACTTTAAAAATACTTTATATTTACCTCGACGTCTACCTCTGTGAGAGGGGAACCTCCCTTGGGCTGCTTGATGAGGATGGTGTTTATGGCATCCATTTGGTTTTCGACCCTTAAAACCTCCAGAAGGACCATCACACTATCATATAGGGAGTTCCATCTGCAGAAATAAATATAACTTTATATAAAATATCAAAAACTTATAAAATGAACTTGTCTATAATTAATCGGCAACAATTTCTTACGCTAAATTTCTTTTTTTAATAGTAACTACTACTACCTTGTCACCACAGGAGTCTTCAGTTTTCTTTTGGCGACAATCTTGATCTGGTTGGCCACCACTGGGGCCCTGTTCTGAAGGTTCCACAGGGCCTGGATCTTAGCTATGGTCCTCCTCCACTGTGAGCCCCCCTTGCTCCAGCCCTGTATATCACTCACATCTGTTGTCGCCAACAGATTGAGTGTGTGAGCACTGAAACAATAAGATATTTAATTCAAGAAATTCAAAGATTATTAGTTAAATCTTAAATGACAAATCTTTATTTGTTAATACTTATTACTTAATAATATTATTAATATATATTAGTAGCATTTAGCACTAGTTTTCGCGAATTCTAAGTACCTGCAGCGGTGTTGAGGCGGCAGACTTGGGTTGTCACCCTCAGCCCTCAGGAGCTCCTGGAGATCCACAATCTCCAAGTCAGGATAATCAGGGTCCATAGGAAGGTTCTCCTGGTCCTGGTTGGACTCACCAAAGGCGTTGAAGGCTGCCACGTAGTTGGTGCCATTGTCCGTAGTGGTGGCCTTCACCTTACCGTGGATGCTAAACTCATGATGAATCTCTGTGATTAGTTTCCCCAGTAACTGGTGAGTTTGCCTTTCCTAAAGACAATAATTTTATTGTTTTAGTCTGTAAATTAAATAATATTTACACCTCATATGTTCTTATGGTTATGAGACTAAGGTATAAAATGACAAAATTTAACTTTTTAATTTTCTTACCTTCACCTCCCTGACCGCCAAAGTTGCATGGCACCTTTTGAGGTTGACCCTGTCAATCCAGTGGACTGTCATTCCCAAGAAGGACCTATTGTGGGCGGTCCAACTGTCGGCTGTAGTGGCCACCCACTTCTGGTGGAAGAGGTTGTTTATCAGTCGAGTCTTCCCCTTTTGCATCAGCTTTTCAATATCCCTGCTCAAAGTCCTCCTTGAGGTGGGATGAAACTCGGGATTAATGAGGTAAAACATCTCCTTCGTGTAAGGATCATCAGCTAAATCCAGTGGCATCATTGAATGAATGAACCACCTAATGATGAAAAAGTAATTAAGTTAATAAATCAATATATTTTAAATTTTTAATAAAAATATTTTTAAAACGTGAAGACGCTAAGTCGCTCATATACCTATTTAAAAAAAATTGAGTTCAATTAAAATAACTAATATTATGTTTCTGAATTTTTTCACCTGGTGTAACCTTGTCTTGCTCTCTGCTGGCTGAACTTTGACCTGAAGCTCTCATCCAGAGACATCTGACGCTTGCGAGACTCACTCTCCCTTGAACTGGAGCGACCGCGCTTGCTAAGCCCTTCAATGGCTGCAGAGAGGTGAGGGAGAAGGTCATTGTGCATCTGGTATATAAAAATAATACAAACTTTAATTACAAATTTTTTAATTTTCTTTGATAACATTTGTATAAAGTATCAAGACTTTATACAAGAGTGTTTAAATCTTGATAACTAATTAACTAGCAACACCAGTTAGTTGTTGTGATCTTATCTAAATTATTTAATTAATAATTATTTAAACTTACATGCTTGTAATGCTGCTTGAGGTGGGACCTTGTCTGGGTGCTGTAGGAAAGCCCCTTCTTCCCTTTGCAGGCAGGATGTTTACACTTGGCAACACCAGTGTGAATCTTCCTAAGAGACACCCCATCAACTTTCTCATCAGTCCTCAAAAATTTTTCAAAGATGAAGAAACTGAAATAAATAGAAGTTTTTAATTTTTTTGAATTTGACTATTGTAATTTCATATTTAAATGTTCAATCATGAAAAAATTCAAAAAAAGTTAATTTACTAGATTTTATTTAAAGATTTAATTTGGTTACTTTATAGTCTTTACTCTTTACTATGCTCTTTAGTCTTTAGTCTTTAGTCTTTACTATAGCATGGAGGCGAGTTTCTTACCTCTCAAGAGTGAGCAAATAGCTTTTCAACTCTTTGACGGCATCCTCGTTGCCCTCTTGGCCTTGGTTTCCAGGATCCCTCGTCTCCTCACAATCAAGGGTTACAGTGACAGGATCAGTAAGAGATCTTTGGCTGTCCATGTCACAGCTCTCATTTAAAATGGGAGAGCTGCTCCTTAAGCTACTACTGGCAGCGGCTGAACTGTCTCCAGAAACACCTCTGGTCCTAGTCACAAACTTATCCATGTATTTAATTATTTTTAATAATTTTATGTTTACTTTATACAAATTATTTAATTAAATTTCGGTATCTGATAAATTAATAGGTAGTCTAAACTATATAACCAACCAGCCCAACAACCTTAACTAGCAACTTAATAATATAGCAACATTAATATAATAACCTTAACTAACCAACATATATATATATATATATATATATATCACTACATCTTTGCTGTATATATATATATGTATTTATATATATAATACAACCCAATATAGCAACAACCTTAACATATAGCTTAGTAACATATATGTAATAATATAATAATATATATATATATGTATATATATATATATATTTACTAATATATATAAACAACAATATAAATATATAACAATAATATATATATAGCTCTGCTAACAACAATAATAACCAGCAATAACATATATATATATAATAACCTTATATATATGTTAATAATATATGACTATTAATTCGTTATATATATATTTTGCTGAATTGGTGCCAGTGACTGGTGACTGCTAATCGAGTAAGTGTAGTAAATTATAATGGTGTGCTGGGACTTAGTAACATAATAATAATAATACCTAATTAATAAAATAATAACATGACAAGAACATCACAAAGGAATTTTGAATAAAACTGCGTGTTTAAAACAGGTTGCACTTTTCTTCTTTTAGCTTTTGACACATCTTATTCGTATTAGTATAGAACTAAGACTGAAAATATTATTACACACTTATCACTACAATGCCACGCCTTTTTCATACCAATATAAAACCCGTTTTCGAAAGTGACTTGTCATCAGGGAGAACGGAGTTAGGGTTCACTTAATTAATTTAAAAAAATTCCATAGCCGAAACGATAGCCGCGGAAAAATGCAGTGCGTCGTTGGCTTGTCCGACTATTTAAAAAAAAATTTCGGCTACGACTACGGCTATAAGAATTGATAGTGCGGCGTAGCCGATTAGCCGAATAGCCGAAAATCGTTGCATATATATATATATATGATATTTATGTAAACATATATATATATATATATATATATATATAATATATAATATATATATATATATAAATTTATAAAATTTTTCTTTTCTTTATATATATATATATATATATATATATATATAACAACATTATATATATATATATATATATATATATAACAATAACAGCCTTAATATGTATATGCTTTAACTAACAACCTTTCTTAACATAACTTTGCTGTCTTTATATATATATATATATATAAATAATAATTAACTATCTGTTATTATTATTATCATTATTATTATTATTATTATTAGTGTTATTATTATTATTATTTTTATTATTATTATTATTATTATTATTATTATTATTATTATTATTATTATTATTATTATTATTATTATTATTATTATTATTATTATTATTATTATTATTATTTATTATTATTATTATTTTATCAAAGTGCACCACTTTTTCATTCGAGAAGTTAAAACCTGGCCTTTTATTTTGTTTTGATAGGATATTATTTATTCTTCTTCTTCAAAAATTGTCTAGAAAACATGAAAAGAAAGGGGAAAAAATATTATCTTTTCAAAAAGAGACGAGGTTTGGGGGGATGGGGGAGACGATAGGACAAAAAGTGGGTCTAAAAAAATGGAAAAATATTTGGACGTTGTTAAAAGAGGGTCAAGTATTAAAGCTCTTCAATTTGATTCATTGTTTATTTCTTTATAGTTTGTTGTTTGTCCCTTTGTATTTATTTATTTCTTGTGTCAAAAGACTATTTTATTTTCTTTCCTTAACATATATTTATATGTAATAACAGCAACATATATATATATGTAATAACAAAAAATAACTTAATATATATATATATCTTAACCAGCAACTTAATATATATAGCTGCTGCTATATATCTTCTTCTTTAACTATATATATATATATACTTATAAATATATACATAACCAATGTGTGTAATATGTATCATGTGAAATATATATATACGTATATAATAATATTAATATATGTATAATTTATAATAATAACAACAACATGTAGTATATTAATAATAAATATGCTGTATATATATATAATATATAATAATAATAATAATAATATATGTATATATAAATAAAAATAATAATAATAATATAAAGCAATGGCAACCTTATTGCTCCTAACAATGAAACAATAACAATATAATATATATATATAATATATATAATATAACAATAATATAGGCCAACAATAATAATAATAATAATAATAATAATAATAACATATATATATGTTTATATCTGTATGCTTGTAATAGCAATAATAACTAATAGCTAATAATAACAATATATGTATAATAACATATGCTTTGCTTTCTCTCCAAGAAACTATGTGTGGGTTATGTTACGAATAACAATAATAATATATGTACATATAGCCATGTAATAACATATATAATATCTTCTTAACTTGTAATATGCTCAACTCTTCTTCTTTTAATAATATATATATATATATATATTTGCTCTTTCAATAATATATATATATAATATATATATGTAATAATAATAAATATATATATATATATATATAATATATATATTATTTATATATATATAACTCTTTCAACTGTATAACCTATAGTTATGTAATATAATAATAATATAATATATATCATATACTATATATAACCAATAACTGTAGTAATATATATATGTATATGTAATATTAATTTTTGTCGTACTAATATATAAATTCTGTGCAGTTTACCTATCTTTCTTAACTTTAATAATAATACTAATTAAATATGTAACCAACAACCCAGCCAATATAATAACCAGCTGCAGCAGTAACCAGTAGCCAATAACCAGCAACATAATATGTAATATGTATATATTTATTATAGCCAACCAATAATATAGCCAGCCAGCGTACCAGCCAACAACTACGCCCAGCCAATAACATAATATGTAATAATAGCCAATAGTAACTTATAATATATGCCAATAATAACAATAACAACAACCAACCAATAGCATAACAATATATATGGCAACCAATAATATAACTCTTCGCTATAACATGCCCACTTAAAAAGTTGCTTAAACACCCTCAACTTAGTTTGTAGTTGCAAAGGAACCCCTTAAACAGCTGTTGAGCACCTATCCTTTATTTTAACAATTTTAACAATTTTAACAATTTTAACATTCCCCGCCAACTCCAACTCAGCCCATTTCCTGCACATACAATATTGAATGCAATCAATGTCAATCTACCTATATAGGGGAAACAGTTGACCTAAAAAGGCGTATTAATCAACATAAATACGACCTCTCCACAGATAACCAGAATTCAGCATTGGTCAAACACAGATCATCCCTTAATCATTCTATTGATACCAACCGTCACAACATTCTACAAATTAACTCCAATACATCTTATCGTAAATTCACAGAGAGTTTCCTCATCTTTAACTGCAAGAACCGGGCCATGAACAACATGGAAGGAGAAGTAAAATTTGATACCATTTTGAACAACATTTTGCTGACGGACAAAAAATGGCAACTCATGGCTGACAAAATCAAATCTCCATCAACCAACTAGACCGCTACGACTTTGAATGAGTTTTCGCTCCCAGTTACTACGATCTTTCTAAAACGATTGAATAAAGTGCAACCCAAGCACAGAAAGAAAAACTCTTGTTAATTATTTTTTTCTTAAATTTTGTGAGTTTTTATGTAAATTGTTAAAATAAAGGATAGGTGCTCAACAGCTGTTTAAGGGGTTCCTTTGCAACTATATATATATATATATATATATATATATATATATATATATAAGCAACCAAAGCTGCTGTATATATATATATATATATATACCATAGCCAACCAACAGCTGCTGTAATAACTCATTAGCTACTGTATATGTATATACTATTATATATATATGCATATATAATAATAATATATGTATATATAACATAACAATAATAATAATATAACCAATAACATATATATATATATAATATGTATATAAATATAATATAATAATAATAATATATATGTATAATATAATATAACTTTGCTCAACGCTATATGGCATAATATAGCAATAATATATGCTATAACAATATATCAATAACCAATAGCAACATAATAACAACAACATATATAGCTGTAATATAACAACTATATAATATAAAAGAGTATATATAATATAGAATATATATATATATATATATATATATACTTAATAACATAACCTTATAACTGCATCGCGCAATATATAACATAACATAATATATATACTTTGCTATATCTTCTTTACTATATAACCTATAATAATATTATTACTTAAATAATATAAAGAATATATAGCTCTCACATACTTTTTCTTATAATCCCTTTTACTAAACTTTTCATTCTTGATTCTCCACAATTCCTTCATTTTGTCTTTTCTTTCCACCTAAGTCTCACTAACTTCGTTTTGCATAAAACAACATAATGATCTGATATTTATATCCCCAACCCCATCACTGATTTAACATCCATCAAATACTTCCTGATCTCTATTTTCATCAACACAAAATCAGTCATACTTTTCATTTCGATATCATCTCTACCAACATCTACTCTCTTATATTATGGATTCTCTTGTGCTCTAGGAATGTATTACTTACACACATACCTCTTTCCTAACAGAAATCAATCATTCGTGCCATTTTCATTTTCTTTCGCAACCCCAAGGAACCTGTTATACCATCCCTTTTCAATTACCTATCCAATCATTCAAGTCAAGTCGCCCAACACAATCAATCTGAAGCCCCTACTTACCCATTCCAAAATATCGTCCAGATTATCCCAGAAGGTCCCACTCACCTTTACAATACCCTCAGAAGGACCATAGTATATAACAACACATACCTTGAACTTCTCAAACTTAAATTTAACTATTAGGATTCTAGTATTCACACAAACAAAATCCACCATAGCTCTGTGCCACAAGTCACTCATCAGTATCGCAACGACTTCTCTCCTCCTCTTATTTCTCTCCACTCCAGCACCCGCACAATTTTTTTCCACATCACTTGTCTTCACCGTTTATTTTCAACTTTGTTTCAGCCACAGCAAGCAAAACCAATTTACCATTTCTAAATACATTCATCACCCCTCTTTTTCTCTTCTCCATTTATTCCCCTAGCATTCTATAAACTTAGACGTTTCTTACTGTTTTCACTTACGGTGGGCACGACCAGGTCCCAGATATGCATAAGTATTCTTAGAGTAAAGATAAGTGGAAGTGGGTGCCAAACCCAAATACTACTGTCCTTTTAAGGGCCTTCTTTGACACGCAGTAGGTATGGTGTTGAAATTTTTTCGCCTCCACACACAGGGTTATTTATAAAAAAAAAAAATCTTGTCTGTAATAGGGTTTTACTTTTTTAATGTCAATACCGTTACAAACTTTTGTTGTTTCACAGTAACGCTTGTGGAACTACAGTTATCCATTTTTTTGTTATACCGCCGTTGTAACGTCAGCAGTAGGCCTGAACAGTATTTTTTAAATTTTTCAAATGCTTATCCAGTTTTTAGTCTTGAGTTTCTTTAAGACAATGAACATTTAAAACCACTTTTTAAATCAATATAATTATTAAAAGAAAGTACTGTATATATTATTATCTTATTTGTTAAAGGCAAGCTACACTTTGAGCTTCGGACATTATATTCTTAATTTTCAGACAATTTTGACAAAGCAAAAATAATTATGCAGAAATATCTTTAACATTTTTATTGTATCCATAATGAATTTATGTGTATTACTAGTTATATCTACTTAGAGGATAGTCTAAACACCACTATAAAATGAATCATATACATTATATATAAATTAAATAAAATAAGTATATATTAATATATTTATATATATATATATATAATATTATATATAAATATAATTCATATAATTATATATATATATTTATATATATATATATAATATATATTAATATAAATATATATATAAATTTATATTATATATATATATATTAATATATATACTATATATTAATATATTAATATATATATATAAATATATATATATATATATATATAATATATATAATAGATTAAGACTTTATTTAAACAATTAAATTATCATATATGTAAATTATCAAATTACGAAATATTTACTTGAGTAAAAAAAAAAAAAAATAAAAAAAAAAAATAAAATAAGAAGAAAATAAAAACATTTGACATAGCACTATTGTCGAGGATATACTACTTTTGCGTGTAGTTATTATGATCAGAGACGTAAGATTTCAATGAACATATATAGTCGATATCGTCATATTCCCTTTCGTAGCACGACTTCTTCCGAACTTATCAATACTCAATAATTATTATATTATCTGTTCTAGTGGCATATGTTATATATATATATATTACGTCTATAATATATATATACCACCTTATCACTATTAATATATATAATATATATATAATATATATATATAAATAATAATAATATAACATATATATTATAGTATGTGTTGTGTTGTGTGTGTGTGTTGTGTTGTGTGTGTGTGTGTGTGTGTTAGTATATCTGTGTGTGTTAGATTGCAGGCTGTGTGTTTTTTTGTTTGTTTTGCCAGGTAATAATTAATAGCTGTTCAATATAATATATAGTTATATATATCTATACTCACTTACTAATATTATTGGTGAGGATAAAGAAGTGAGGGTGAGATTTATATGGATGATTATAGATGATCTTAATATATATATTAATATTAATATTAGTAGATCTATATATATCGTATAATATATATAATATCATATATTATATTATTTTATATGATATTATATTAAATTTTTTTATATTACTATAAATATATATAAATAGTATATAATAATAATATATATTATATATATATATATATAATATAATATATTATAATATCTAATGAATTAATATATATATATTATCATAATTATATATATATATATTAATATATATTATAATATATATACTATTAAATATAATTAATAATATAATAATTATAAAATATATATATCTATATATATATATATAATATAATAATATATATATATAATATAATATATATATATATATTATAATATATACTATATATATAAATATAGTATAAATATATAATAGTATAAATTATATATTTATATATATATATATATATTATATTATATAATACTAGTAAAATAAGTATTAAATTTTGCTCACATTAAATATTTATTCAGAACTGAGAGAGAAGAGTCATCATTATGGAATAATTAAATGGCTAATCAGATTTTACTTATATGCATCATATATTATTACGTTTGCAAAAAACTCAGATAATAGATATTGCTATATTTAAATATTTAGTAATAAAATAATATTAAAATTACTTATTAGTTAATGTATATATTTATAAAGCGTGTTAATATATCGTTTTGTAGAAAGAATACATGAATTGGTATTGTGAGGAAATATAATAATATTAAACCAAGAAACTTTAAATGTGAGTAGAATAATAATATATAACGTATTATTAGTAGGTACTACATTATAGTAACAGTATAACTTCGTCACAAAATTAGAGTACTACCATAATAAATTGATTTGGCTACATATGAGTAACTATTGTATAGATGAGTCTCATTTGGATATATATATATTAAGGGTACACGTTATCTGATCGTTAATAGATATGTGCGTATGTGATCTAATCATAACTATTACGTCAAGTATATACATGGTGGGTATAGCTATTCTGATATTACTTTATGTCCACGAGTATATATATATTTAATATAATCATTTTATTACACAATATTTATATATAGTATATATCTCAGTATAAGAAAGTGCTATATATATATTAATCTTGTATTAAAGACTGTTCTCGAGAAAGAAAATGATGTTTGTGCTAGATCACACAATAGAACAATTGAGAAACTCAGATGATGATTGTCTCATTCTGGACTCATCCGAACTCACACTTATTATAAACTCTTGAAGAACACTAGATATATTGAGATATTACTGGGTGTCGCAATGGTTTTCACATGATGCGGAACAACAAGTAGAACTCCTAGAGTATAAAAAAAAACACACAGAAGCAGCAGACAGAAGGTAAGGAGTATTTGTAACCCATAGACGTTTCCATAGAAAATTTGGAATTATATATCATCGTCAATAGGCCTTCAAAATTTTCAATGCCGAAAAGATTTATTTCTGATGACATCACGGATAATTAATATTATTAAGTGAGATTTGCACTTTAGGAAACTGCAATGTACAATACGTTACATTCGAATATGTCTCACAAAGGAGAGTAATCTATAAGAGCAGCTAATATCGAAATTGAGACCAGTAGTGTGTTAGTTGACTAATGCTTATTCTCTTTCGTCTAATATACACTCGGTCCCCACAAGAAACTTTCGTAATCTATACGCCTCTGCACGTGGTGGACAAAACATTCTAGTAATTCTATTGTAATACACAAATATTAATTCCACACTGACTTTTTCAACTAATTCTAAGTATCCTATAATATACAAATTATATAAAATATTAAATCAAAATTTATATTATTTTTCAGTTTAATTATCTATAAAACAACTAGATTAAAAAATATTTCTAAGCTTATTCATAATATAATTATTTTTTTTTTATAATAACTCCATCATTATTTTATTAACGGGATATAATAAGGTAACATATATAATATAATAATTTTGTTGCTCCTCTTCTTGAAATTTATTATAAAATAATTATTATTATTATATATATATATATATATTATAATAATAATAAGTACTATATATAAATATATTATTATTACTATATATAATATTATATATATATAATTATTATTAATATATTAATATATATATTATAAATAATATTAAATAATATATATAATATATTATAGATATATATTAGTTATATATGGTCAATAATCTTATAAGATGAGTTTTAAATAACAAGCTCATGACTTCATAAAAATAGTAAAGAAACAATTATTAAAACAAATAAAAGAAAACTAAATAGGGAAATCAAATTATTAAAAATTAAAGTACAGCAATTTATTAACTGTTTATACGTAACAAGTTATCACAATTTCGTTAGAAAAGTCAAATAATAGTCAAATTAATTTTAATTTCCATTGTAAGCGTTACATGTTTATTGTGCTTGATTTACTCAGAAGATCACGTAAACTGCTTGAGTTTATAAAATTTTTAATATTTTTAGATTATTCACCGTTTAGTTATTAAGTATGTTTTATAAATTATGATCTTTATATAATATATATTATATAATAGTAATATATAGTATTATTAATATATATATAATATATATAAATATATATTATATAATATATATAATTTATATATATATATATTAATATATATATATATTATGTACTTGTTCCAATAGTACTTGCAGTATCTTAAATAACCCTAGTCACACTGATACTCTGTAATTTGACACATTTTGTACTTGAAAATTATATGCACAATCAAGAACGTTTATGGCAATATACTGTTTGGTACATTTTTAATATTGTGTACAAATTATATTTTTTATTTGTATTATACAACAAATTATTTTTCTTAGTTTTATTATTAATTCTATCAGTTTATAAATAGTTTCTAAATAGTAATTTCCATTAATTATATAATATAAAGATATCTATATATATATTCTTTTTATTTATTATATATTATTTATAAATATATATATTAATAAATAATATATATATATATATATAATATATATATATTATATATATATATATATATATATATCATTATATGTATATATATATATTATATATTAATATTAATATATTACTCACTGATATATATATATAATATATATATATATATATATATATATATATACTATATTATAATATATATATATTATATAATATATCAATATATAAATAATTATTAATATTTTTATTTATTTTATATTTTATGTTTTGCCTACACTTTTTATCCTCACGCCTTGAGTCGAGGGTATAGTGTAAACGTACAGCCTCTCTATCAATTTCACACTTACTCATATCAATATCATCGCACCTACCCTCACTCACTATCCTCCATAATATATATATATATATATATATAATATATAATATTATAATATATATATATATATACACATATATATATACTTACTGTATATCCAGAGTAATTAAGGTGTGAGTATTAACTGTATCCGAGTTGATGGGATGATAATGAGTTTATTCCATCTATTTCAGACTAAAATTCTTTATCTCACTATCTATACTTCATAATATACCATGGTTATGATGTGCTTTATGTTCTCTGTCATTAGGTCGAATAGGTGATGACGAGACTAGTGCGTAATTCTGAGGGAGTTGTGTAGAGAAAAAATTAGTGCGTGTTCAATCTAGTGCAGCTGGTGAATCATTAGCCTTACTTTCAGTTGATGCTAGAAATCGTGCAGAAGCAATAGAGGATAAGTACTATTTTATATCACGAAGTAAGCAAAGATAGAGCGGACTGTCGAGTGATACGATAACAGGCTACTAACTAATATCCTTGACTCTCCTGTGAAGTGAATTTTATGTCTGGTGCGAGTTTGTCCGTCGAAGAAAGCATCTATCTAAACATTTGTACAATTCTGTGCATTTCCAGTCCTCTATTGGAATCGTAAACAGTTATGCTGGTCGCTCAGAAATGTACTGTGCGCACGAGTGAGAAATTGGTGAAGAAGCAAGGTGCGGCCATTTCAGATATGTCGGTCGTAACATAATTGTGTGGATCCTACAAATAACTCCATATCATCCTGAAAACACAGAAGTGTGATGGCATTTCCTAAATCCATGAGGGAGGGGACGAATACATCACTATCGTGCTTTATCTCTCAGATGGTACTTTAATGCTTATGTGCGCTGATGTATTTATGATAATAGTGCGTAGAATTCGATGAGGTTAATGATAGAATATCTCTGATCTGGTCGAAAATTATGTTAACAGTTAAAGACTAATAGTGGTGGCCGATTGAGGCTATATTCATTGACCCAGAGTTAGTAGGGAGTAGTGTCATTCGTGGCTTACCTGCCGCCTCCGTTATCATACTAATTATTTACACTAATGTTATCATTCAATAACTAATTATTATATATAACTATTCCCTCATGTTGTGAAGCACGCACATTATACCACCTATTCGACGAAATAAAGGAAATGATATATAAGCCGAGCTCTAGATCTCATTCTAAACTTAATCGCCCTATATGACTCTCAATCACTATGTATTTACACTATATTAAGATCATGCGAGAGAGTAATTAGCGTCTATAATTCGACTCACGATCTTAATAAAGTACTTGGAGTGTCTCATTTCTATTACTATTGTACAAGTTAATCTGAGCCAAGTTAAATGATGATCGAAAAGGATGGTTCGAAGTATCTCTATCAGACGGTCGTGAACTGGCGACACATAGCGGTATTTCGCTATATGCCATGATACTGATCTTGAGTTATTGGTTTTCAAGCCCTCTGATATAAGATACTATGCGGTTAGAAGAAGATGACTAGTGCTGGGAGGGGTGCTCATGGAGCATAGATCCCAGGGCGTAAAGTATTATGATTGGAGAGAGATAGTAGAGTCCAGGCTGCTACTATTCTGCGCTACTCCTAATAGACTCCCCTCTGCTTTGAGATTTCCTCTTATTTCTTGTGCTCTTGTACGTTACTGTGCTAATTTCTTGTGATATGACGAAGATTCTTGATGCAATTAGTACTAGACTGTATATTTTTTGATGTCAGGGTTGGTAAAAGGATAGGTGGTTGAAAATTAAAGCGAGCGTTATGATTATTGAACACATATTATAAGTCAAATGTGAGTATGAATGTACACTGTTCTCGGCAAAGGGATTGATTGATTCTCACTCCGACTAGCTTTAGATTCCTACTCTAGCTATGAGTACCAGAAGTTCTTGCGTCTAATCAAGCACTAACTATAATATCACTCTAAATGTTCAGACGTGTATGACGAGAGATAGACAGTCAAGCACCACAGCATGATCATTCCATCAAAGAGTTCATTACATATTTCATTGCAGCATCGGTAAGAATCTTATTTACTTTGTGAATGAATTGGCTGATCTACAATGGCTATCAAATCCTGCTGTCTGCGTATCACTAGTGTCTTGACTATGAAGCATGAGATAAGAATTTTCTGACGTGGGTGTTTCCACACTCTCATAACCTATGTGAAACTGAATAAGAGTTATAGTAATTACTGTAGATAAAACGCACGAATCTACACACTCACAACACTCGATGATCTTCTCACAAATTGCGACCATTTCTTATAAGGAAGTCTATAGGTGTGGACGAAATATTGGTACAATTTACGTAATCTGTCGAGACGTATATTATATGCTCAGCTTTGCTCTCGGTCGTCGTAAGGAAAATAAGGATTTAAAACATCCTGAGAGCAACTTAAAATATAAAAGAATGAGTATCTTGGATAATCTGAGCATTAATCATGAGTGGAGATAGCGATCGGAGATGAGAACGGTCATCGAAATGTATATCTGGGAGCGTGTGATGATGAATTCTGTGGCGTGAGTAAAAGTTCTGTAATTTTCGCCTCCTTCGTGAGTGCGCTGGGAGACCGAAGGAAAAGGTGAATTCACTCATAGTATAAAGGGAAAATCTATGCGAACTCGCGTAGTAAGAGAGAATAGACGTAGTTTCTGTCATAGACTGCGAACACATAGGCTATATATCCAGAGTGATGTGACGAGTTGTGGTGAGCGGTAGAGATCATAGATGGCCCAATCTAGGCTGTATCATAATTGTTACTGAATGATAAACCTTACACTTTCGAGTACTATGACGTCCCGTGTGAACTCATCTTATGCGTGTCGGATTTCGATCTGTGAGTGAGTCCAGCGTGTGGGTATCTACATCATCAAAAGGGTGTACAAAGAGCGGCGTAGAGTGTGGCCTGTGAGCATTAATCTAAGAGCTGCCAGTCATATTCATCTCTCTACTACAGCTTACTCTTCTGTAAGCACTCTATCCGTGACAGGCGTTATGCTGTGTCGGACGCTAATCTAGTTTTGCGTTGATACTAGTCTTAGAGGGGAGTACGAAAGCTGGTGAATTCGAACCGATATAAGCAGCTTAGCGCTTCCGTTAGAACGCTGCGACCGCTCCTATTCATGGTGGTGCTGAGAATCTCCCCCTCAAATATCACAATACTTACTGTTATAATATCCATGTTTAGTAAGAATTTGACTATATCTGCACTTCTCTCATCATATATGTTCAAGTCGTCCTGAATACATGACATTATTAGAAATAAATTGTTCACGTTACGATTGAGCAAGTGATGGAGAATAGTACTGATAGTGTAGTGATAACAGACTATGGTACGAAATAATCCTATATTATGGTGCTTGGTCCACGTATGAGAAATGTGACATCTGTAATATAAGAGTATATTATATAATAGTATATACCTGAGAAACATATATAAAAAAATAAATACAGAATAAAAAATAAATACTAATCACACATTGATACTTTACTGATTAAGCTAAACATACATAAGATTAGCGACATGACAAGAATGAAAGTAATATAAAATTAATTATAGAAGTGATATTTCAAAACTATCGAAAATATAATAAAAGTGGGAATTGTATGCACACATTTGCTGTCTTATTCATATAGGTAGTATACAACAATATGAAATAACTAAATTAGCATCAGTGGTAGAGCACTAGTATCGCATCATCAGTGCTTCAGGTTGCAGATATGAGAGAGACATTATATTACTATTCTTACACCCTGAATTAAAAATCGAAAACTTCGGAGATAAATAAGGCTAAGGCAGACCAAGCATAATGGTCGAAACATGAGTGAATGTGAATGAAATTAATTAGCGTAAATTGTGGTTTTTTCACACGTATGAAAATGAAAAAATTAATTTGTATTATAAAAATAACCACCATGATGAGTCCTGTGAATGTTTTGGCAAAAGGTCACTTTTGAAGTACAATTGTATTCAGAGAGTTTTTGAGAAGTCCACTTCTATATAGTAGTAGATCAAAAAATTCCATCGTGGGTCAAACGTAAAATGTAATGAAAATGTGTATTTGATTATCGATGATATGCATTCTTAAGTGTATATCTTCACGACATTATAACACTGTAATTTCAGAGCTTTGAGAACGGCTTTCTCACGACTTATTTCAATGATATACAGAGATTCTTCTTCTATCTCGCTATATTAAATTTAGTTATAAACCCCTCTAACGATTACAATATATTGCTTCCATTCGTGACCTCGATAGCTTCTAACTCATTTAGTTATTTTGGCAATATATATGTGCGTCTATATCCACTCAATAATTTAGAGATGAGAATTGTTCTATCCCATTAGAGTAAAAGTATTTGGCGAGAGAGACATATCCGACGAGAAATATATATTGTCAAGCAATATACTGATATAACTCTGAATATTAATTGAAGGAATGTATTGTAAAATATTAGTTCCTTTGTGTTATGACACATAAAGTTCAAAACTAAAAAAACATTAACAGACTATATATTTAATCTCCTGATTTAGATAAAATATAAAGTACCACGTTAGTGAGAACAAACAGTACATATAGCATATAGAATAGCACTATCTATATGCATGCAAGAAAATATAGAAATGAAAACTCTATGTAATAATATTAAATAAAAAAAAAAAAAAAAAATAAATAAAAGAACTCATGTAGAAATACTACAACATTACTATTGTTTAATTACCAAAAACAGATCAAAATCGATCAATATTAATTATATTATAATCATTAAATATATCGAAATATTGGAAATTTAAGGAGATTAAAGCTAAACATACTAAACCATACAACAACTAACAACAATCAAACAAAAATACAACAACAACAGAAACAACAGAAACAACAGAAAACAACAAAACAACAAACATACAAACAACAACAACAACAACAATACAATACAATACACAATTTCAATACAACCATAATCAAATCACCAACAACAACAACAACAAACAAACAACAACACAACTAACAATCATAACAAATCATACATAATAAAAGTAATAAAACATTATAATCAATATCAATGATTAGGAAGTATATTAACTCATGAGTACATAGATATCAGGTATCGGTAATATCCATGAGTTACAATCAGAGTGAAGATACTTCAGAGGCATAAATTCAAATATTATCTATTGAGAGTATCAATCGAGATATACGAGAGCATAATACTGGATAACATATAAGAGAACAGATGATAAGCTTGTCTCGATCAACTAACTTTTATTGCTGTTGTTGTGATATAGCCAAAAATGATATATATGAGAAACTTTTTACATATAATAATGTAATTAAATCACTTATCGAGATATTTAGTATAATATTCTCTATATTACTTAATACTCTGTTATAACTATAATATAAAATTGATTCACATATATATGCTCTGAAGATAGATATAGGCCGCTGTGATAGGGCTCTTAGCTTATGAGGGGAAACGCTAAGTATAAGTTTACCTCAATATCACAATATTAATTATATAAACTGGACATTAAAATTATATTTATGTACTCCTGAATTTAATTATAATTACTAAATAAAAAATATAATAAAATGAGAGATAAGTAAGTTAAGTATTTCTAATAACTACACTATAATTCATGATTTAGAATATTTCATAGTCATATATTAAATGTAGATTATTAATAATAGATAATTATAATATATAATTATTTAATCCATAATCACAATATATAATCCACTATCTATACTGAGTAGAGGGGTTTTACCCTCCAATTGGAATCAGCATCTTCCTTTCCTTCGGCATCATAAAGAAACTACTTAGTATACTCATATGGATCAAACTCACATAAAAGAATAAACTCTCATTATTACTCACAGACTCACAAATTTTTCGATGCATTATAAATACACTTGAGTATAATTAAATACTCATAAAAAATTATATCATAAATTATAATTAATACACAATAATATCGTTACCCAAAAAATCAATATTGGATAATATCAATTATCAAAAATATCGATATTAAATGATATCGATGGTGTAAAACTCCATATATATAAGTGTATAGTATTCTTAGGCAGACAAATAAAATTATTACTCGAATATAATATAATATACATTGCCCAACAAAGTTTTACAAGACTCACAATAAATAAATATAATATAAAATAAAGTAGACAACTGTTGCAAGACTATAATAATATATCATAAGCTACTATGAACATTGTAGATGAGATATAAATAAGAATCTATCTATTATATAAATAATATATTATATACTGAGAGACATGAATTACATATATTCCAATATCTATTTAAAAATACATATAACTACTATTCCGTGTGTTAATATTATGTTCAAAGTTATATAAAAACAGAAGTTAAGTAATTTATTTTATATATTATTTTTATTATATATTATCTAATTATAAAATGAACAATTCAATAATATATTTGAAACTTGTCTACAAACTTTACTATTATTTAATTAATATCTACAAAATTTTTTAATTACTTTTATATTTCAATATTGACTTTTATATGAAACTCAAGAATTAAATGCCTTTGAGATCACTCCATTTGCGACTAGAAAATTATTACAAAAATAATGCATTAAAATTCTAGTTTGTTAATTTCTGATTTTAAAGTAAAAAATTTCTTAAATATCATTTAGTATAAAAGAAATTTTTGAATAATTGAGACTATATTATTGTTTTTTAATAAACACACATGATCCAATCATATTAAGTCTCTAATCATCAATATCCAAATTAACTATGTATCAGCATTGTTTTTGTCTTGTATTGCATTACTAAGTATAGCTAGGTAAATATTATGAGTACAGTAGGCTGCCAAAATAAGAAGCTTCGAGTGGTTTACGCATTACTCAGACCTGTAATAGAAGAAACCACAACCCACAGCTTCAATAATTATTATAAAAAATGTATTGTTCCCGTTTCACATTCTTCACCAATTGTTTCATTGGCATAGTATGAGTATTCTCATGTTCTCAGCTTATTAATTTATTTATATATGGTCAACACTAATGAGGTAATCCTAATGATAAATTCTTACTTAGATAAATTATATTATTATACATTACTGAGTATGAAAGGGAATGGAGTAATTTAGGATAAAATAAATTATAGGAAAGTTTGCTGGAAGTGAGAATTCATGTATAATTCGTAAAAGACACGCCAGTGTTAGCATCTTTAGGTAATATAACCATATTTATGATAGAGCATATATTATAATATAATAATATTAAAACTAATGAGGGTATTATACAAGTCAGAATAAAATCCATAACATTAATCACATTAATTAAATACTAAAATTTATTATATAATATTTGATGGTTTTTAGAAAATACTTATCAAATTCTTTTTATTTAGGTTTATTTTGTAATTATATTCTATATTTAATTAATTAATGAGAAATTATAGTTATTCTATGCTAAACTGTCATTATTATCTTTTATTTAATTTGGGTATTATTTTGTATATAATCTATTATTATTATTATTAATATAATTATATGTGAAGCCTAGTGTTATATCAATTTTGAGAGATGAAAATTCACATAAATTAATTACAAAAAAAATAAATTTACATTGCTTTTGCAAATACAAAACTTATTATCTATATTAGGATCCATAGGTGTATACCTGCAAACACTATTACAATATTCAAATCAAGACATTCTTACGTATTCCATTATAATATATATATCTATATAATATCATTTCACATTAATAGATTTTTTATGTTAAATGTATTTTGAATCTCGAGGTGAAAATGTAAAATTGAAAGAGCAGTGAGATGTGAAATATGATATTGAGTAACTTATGAAAATAAAATTTTAAGCCTAATTATTTAGATTTCAGTTTTACAAGTAGGGTGATTTATTAATTTATAATATGTTACTAAACAAAGTAATTTATAATCCTTTTTTTCAATTATGCCTAAGGTGCATAGCTCTTTCACCTTATTAGAGTGATTAAATTTGTTGTATCTACCATACATTAAGATATTTAGGAAATTTAACTATATCTCTACTTCTATTGACTAATTGACAGTATATATTAAATCACAATATATGTGCAATAGATTATATAGTATATATTAACGAATTCGTAACTTAAATGCATTATTTAAAATAAAATAAAAATTTATAGATTAAATTGCAGTACTAGATATGATAAAATATTTTCTTGACACATTATTTCTTAACATAGACAGGAATGGTATTATATCTTATTTATATAGTGTATCTACTCTAGCATTGTTATGATAATATATATATAAGTCTGAGACCAAGTGCCTATGCAAACGAAAAAAGATCTTTAAGTAATAATATTAATGAGAGTTATATTATTGGTATGTTGAACAGTAAGATAAATTACAATCTATTATACTAATATTGTGAAAAAACTATTTTATAAAAATAAACTCCTTAACTATCTGATAATCAGAAACATTACCTTTTTAATTTTAATAAATCGGATAACCTTTAAGTACCATGAAAAATGACGGTGTTTCGATTGAGGATCGCTGCATATTTGGGTCAGATCTGTTTTTCTCTCCTCCGAGAGCATTCTTTCTACAACTGTCTCAATATAATGTAATATACTAGAGGTTTACTTCCAAACTTTGGATATATATTAACCAGAATTACATTATCATTATTTTGAAATATCAATTGATATTAAGAACATAACTTATGAATACGCAGATTTACTTCTGACCTATTTTAGTGTGATACAATTGAAAATTAGTATCTAATTATTAATATATATACACAATTTCATATGAAGTAGTCTTGAGACAGATCTCGAGCTGAGTTTTACTTAAAAAACGTTCTAGAGGAATTATTCATAATTTTAGATATTCTGACCTGTACACTATATTTTATGTGCCCGTATTAACTTGCGTTTTAAAATTTTCAGGAGTGTAATTGAAATGTACGAGATTTAAATGAGAAACCATCAAAGTAATTTTTCACTCACCTATGATATCTCCCTTTACTTTTTTTGAGTCTAATAATATTTATTTGTGTTGTGATATATATCTAATTTTTAGATATAGTATTTATATATATTGTTGTTTATTATTCTAGCATAATATATAGTAATATCGACAGGAAATATGAAGCAGATTCACAGAAGAGGCATATAGAGAGTAGCTTTATCTAAATTGATAGAGACACTTACCAATCAATATCATCATCAGAGCCCATCATAACAATTATAAACTCTCTAAACGTTGGACGTGCGATAATTACAAATCGAGTGACTAATCAAGAATTAGAAAAACCTATCAATCAATAATAGTTTGCTATATAAGTGTAACTAAAGTAGAAGCAAATGACGAAAGAAAATAACATAAATTTTCCTCAATATATTCCACTTTTCAAAATTAAATTCACTATTACAACTAAGAGACTGCTATTAGACCGCCAAAGAGAAAGATCTCAACCATCTTTTGAAGGCATAGTCATTCCTTCACTAATAGTAAAGAACGAAACAATTAAACACATAATTCCTGATAAAAACGAACAGCGATCTTTCAGAGAAATCTTCCAGAGAGATGAACAGAAGTTGAGAGAATTCTGGTTCATGAGATTAGATTTATATAAAATCTTTCTGGCGTGAAATCCGTGTCTTCCTGATTCGATATATTCAAAGAAGGGTCGCTTACGTCATCCATTTGTCTGTCGTTAAACGAACATTTTCATGCGCTAATGATTTTTACTAGATTATTGATCTGTGTATCATTATATTATCGCAAAGAATATTACATGACCGACAATCTATCATTAGTGATACATCAATCTCACTTAACCACCAATATATCTTTGAGAGAGAAGTCCCTCCTTAATTTTAGAGTGCAGAAACAGGTATAATTTCAATAGTCTAAACTACAAATATGGAGCAATTACACGACAGCAATCACATCAAAATATACCCCGTGCACTTAGTCCATCTCATACGATCTTAGAATTGATTGACTAATAATTGTTTAAAAATGTTTATTTCAAGTTGGAGATACTCATTCCAGTTTATACTTATCTCGACACAGATACGTGAGATAGTCAACCTATATTATAATATGAAAACCAAACACAACTCTAATTAGCCGGACATCGATAGTTGTCGCAAAATCACAATTTGTGCATGGGTAACCAGGCGGGTTTTGAATATTTGAGTTGTTTTCGACCTCTACGCGTAACTAGTTCACCACTATCTATTCATTCTCACTCTCTATAAATACAGACAACAGTTTTCGACTCTTCTACCAGAGTCAGAGACTCAAGTAGTAGCTATACCTTCATATCTTTTGGTTGTTCTATATTTATAATAATTGAGGACTTCGCAGCGAAGAAACTTTATGCCTATATTTATTTATATTATTATTTTATTCCTTATTAAATTTATTAGTGTAATCGATTATTATTATTGCTCATGTGTAAATATATCTGACGGCAAGTTCTATTCATTTAGTTAGATTATTGATCTTATTGTACTTCTACTATTATTATCACTAAACTAAATTATTATCTTGAGTGATTAACAGTGACTATTAGTGAGTTTAGACTCTAGTTAATTAAGACGCATTATACATGAATTCGATTATCGGATTACCATGTGAGTGAAATATAACAATTTATGTATAGCATACAGACGAATACGAATTTATGTAATTTATTGTGTAATTCATTATTTTTATCATTATATTTTATTTATTTTATTATTATTATTTATTAATTATTATTATTATTATTATTATTAATTTTATTATATTTATTATTATTATTATTATTATTTATTATTATTGATTATATTTATATTATCTATCTCGTATTCCATTATATATTACTCTTTTTTTTCTTTTTCAATTTCCTACTTGCGAAAATTAATGTTCCAGCGAATTATATTATGATAGTGCTTAGTTTTGACTTTGTAGGTCCCATTATGATTATCAAATATCATTATAGAAAATTTAGTGTTAATAATCGGATGATGTTAGATATTAAAAATATTATCATTATTCTCTATTATTATTATATTATTATTAATTATCTAATTACTATATATTACTTTATTAATACTATTATTAATTATTTAATAGATATCCCATTACTTAAAAGGACTTAAATGAGGTTTGTGGTTGTAACTTTATTATTATTTATTTCTGACGAGCAAATGGGGATTCTATTATTTCACATAGATTATTAGAACAAAAGGAAGTGATAAACATAGATACTCTTTTGAGGTGATCCAAACGAACACTTTTAAACAATATCAATTTCTTTACTTATTGACATATGTGGCAACCTATTTCAATTTTTCAAAGAGATACCAAGTTAATAATATCAAAATCTTTTATCACTAAAATACAATAAAAAAAAAATATTAAAGAATTATAGAGAGAGAGAATAAGAGCAAAATAAAAATTATATTATCACTGTAGCTGTGCATATTAGTGTTCAAATTCTCAAAAATAAAATAATATAGCTCTTTGCAACCAGTGATATTCCTATTCTTCCTTGATAACTAGAGACGTTCTAATACTCATCTCTGGTAAAGCGCATGTGTCTCTCTTGTAATACGCCCTACTATTCCTACCCTTCTAATTAATCGTCAACACTACATCTACTGAATTATAGTCCTATAGTAAAACGTACATTATTAACTATCTAAATTTACTAAATAAAAGATCACGCGAAAATTTACATTAATAAGTGAGACTTAACTAACTATATAAATACAATAATAGATAATCAGTATATTATATAGATAATTAGTTGAGAGTAATTAGATAACCATCAAGAGAATATAATAGAGTGAACAAATTTCCTCCCCGAAGTTTAGAGATGAGAATTTAATGATATGTATATACATGTCTTGACAATAACTCAATAATAACTAATTAATGAACGATAACACATACACTCCTGTCAGCTATAATAATTCACTATTCTATATATAAATAGAATATACATCAATAATAATAATTATTATAAATATATTCAAAAAATTCCCACAGAAAATTAACTAATCATAAGGTTTCATTCCTTTCAACTGTAATTCAATAAAAACATTAATATAATAGTTAAATAAATGTGCTTCAATAATGCAAGCAATAACCAAAGGAAAAAAAAAACATAGATTACTAAATACATAACCTAATTAAGGTAAATAGTAATAACTGATAGACACTGACTAAAAATCGCATACTAATATACTTTGATCATTACCAGGCACAATAGTGGCAAAATTTGGTGATGTTAAATTACAACACTTATTCACCTGATTTGATAGCGGCAATATAACTATCATAATACTAACTTAATTTATTATATTCTAATTACTTATAAGTATAAAGCATCAAATACTTTAATGAGTAATATATAATAATAACAATAGAGTGATAATCATAATCAATGATTAATATAGATATTTAACAGATACACATAATATATCGTCGAATTTGAGATCAATAAACTAGATGCAATATAAATAAAAGTATAATATAATTTATAGCTAATTAAAATATAATAAATGTAATGATATATAATAATAAATTTAAATTAGTTTTATATAAATCATGCTTAAATGAATAAATCCTATGTATGGGAATGAAAATGACTATCCAGCGACTTCCTAGGACAACGACCTTACTTGGGGAAGAAGATTCAAAACCGTCATTGTTACATTGAATGCTTGGTCTTGTAAATTATAATAAGCACAGTCAAAGTACAATACTATAATAAGAGTTTTTTAATAATCATTGTGTATGAAAAATGCTAAATTTTGAAACTTTCAGAAAAAAATTATTTTGGTGCCTAACTAAAATTAACTTATAATAGATTATATTTAAGTCTATTCATTACAAAAACGCTAATAACTAACATATATAGAGTCGATATATAATAACTGAGACTGAGTAGAGTATATTATATATGAGTGAGCACTTAATTCATACTTTTAACTATAAATTAAGATCAATTATAAGTTATGTTTATTAAATGGTGAGATATATCATTCTAATATAATATATATCAATGTACATATATATTATAATAATAATTTTTTTATATTATATCACTTGGTATAGCTTTTCATTAAGTCAATTATTCGGTATCATGCATAATTGATTCAGCTCCTAGCACCATGAACTACCCTTTAAAATATTACGGTGCTCAAATATTTATCCATTTCATTATCAATATAATCAATGCAAAATACATCACATCATATATTACGTTAATAGAATAATCGACCATCATAATATTACAATATAATTATATAATAATAATAATAATGAATAACTAATAATAATAATAATAATAATATACATAATAAATAACTACATAAAAAGTTTTTTACAGAGATATTCACTTGAACAGAACATAGAGCCTTATGACCTTCTTTTTAACCTTCTTCAGAATGCACTCCATTTATCGGCAATCAAGACAATATATGTAAAAAATGCAATTGTTACAGATCTCTGATCGATGACTATCTGATTAATCTAGATAAAGCACCAGAAAAGCCTCGAGAGTAATCTGGATAGAAAAAGTTTTAGAGCTCCCTCAGATGAGCCGGGTCGTTCTTACAACCCTCGGTCCAAAAGTTGATAAATTTAGGGAATTTATCTGTTCAAGCTGAACATGCATATTTTAAAAGATGAACTATTATATATCCTCTGTAAAACATTCACCGGTCCTTTCCAGTCTCTCCCATACATTCCGAGAAAATATTTTCATACCCAAATCTTTCATACTTAATAACATAGCGAAACCACATTCTATAGGTGGATATTTCCTACATCTCTAATATAATCAAATTCTACGAGCATTTTGAAATGTTTTCTCCCATGAATAGTAAGGGATAACTCGTCCTCCTTATATATACTTATAGTTGGACTAAATATATAATATATATTTCACTCAATTAAAGCACTTTACCCTTTTATATATATATAATACAAAACAAGAATAATTATATATGTCTTAAAATCTGATGCTTAAAAGTACTAACCAATTATATATAATTATTAATATATATATAAATAAATATATATAAGTACCTACGTGTTAATACTTAAAGTGTTGAGAGCTCTATAAGTGAGTATCTAGGAAATTATATTTTATACTAGGTTAGGCTGCGATGACTTTTTTTCACATTCTTACAGTTTTACTATTCATATATAGTATCATTATTAGTATTACATATAAGGTCTTCTATTACCGCCTTTTTCTATGGACAGTATACTTAATATAGTCTCTATTCATAATTTAAATGTAATATATATACTTATCAGTGTAGGGAGTGATTATATTACTATGCGTTTCACATGTCTACGTGAGTAGCTTATTGTAGTATATATAATTATATTATATATATATATATTATTTATTATTATATATATATATATAATATATATATATATATTAATATATATATATATATATATATATATAATATTATATATTTATATATTATATATATCATTAATATAATATATATATATATAATATATATATTATATATATAATATATAGTATTATATATATAGGGATAAATAATACAATGCTTAAATAATAAAAATAACTATTTAATATTAATAATATACATAGTCTAATTAGTATTTCTAGTTATCATCATTATATTGAACCTCCTGCTCTTTTGTGAGGCATTGTAGTAGTCTATTAGCTATATTGTAGTATGTACTTATTCTATCTCATTTATTCTTAATAGGTTTAATTCAATAGTAGCTCTGGTCACAAGACATGCTACGAGGGTAACTATTTCCATACTTACATAGCACATATAGTTTACAACACCTCAACGTACTTTATTACGAACGTATTAGCCCTTATGAGAAGCATAAAAGTGTTAGCTTAAGTGTCTAGTGGACTACATCAATGAGATTTATTATTGTATTAGTGATTAATATAAGTTAAACTATAGTAATCCAGACATATTAATATAGTTTCGTCTCATGGAGTGAGTGTGTCCTTCGGGTAAAGTGCGCGTAATTTTTATACTCATATCATTATTACTCATGATCCAACCTTAATATATATATCTGTTAGTGAGTAGAACTTTAACTTCAATATATATCTATATATAATATACCAATATTATTATACTTATTTTCCTTACTATCTATATATACTAAATATATTAATCTTCTATATCCTCACTATATATTACAATAGCCTCTATTCGTATATTGTACATGTAGCACTCATTACTGCGTAATTGCGTGTGAAAATTGTGAGAAAAAAATAAATAAATAAAAGGTATTTTAATATAAGGTTTATTGGTATCAAAATAGTACCAAACTGAAATAATCACCTCAACAATGAAAAATATGTGCAATTTTTTTTGTAGGGAAAGTAGCAATACCTATGAAAAGCAATTTATAAAAATATAGCATAATATACGACCTCAATATATATTATACTAGTAAATTTGTCAAGTCGTCATTTACATGTATGCACTATTAGCTAATACCATATACAAATACTAGTATTTACACTAAAAATTTATAATATACTCATATATAAGCCTACCGAGCCACACAAACATACACCCGTTAATAACAAGCAACTGATGATATGAACTATAAATGGTAATGCATTTTCAGCCAGCAAATATAACCTTATCTGAAATGTATAAAAAAATAGAGGTTGATAAGGGTATTAGAGGGCCCGGATCAGTTTGTGAGTACAAGTATTCAATGCGATTGGACCCCGGATATCCGGCGAGAGTTAAACAATCTGGCGAGATTGAGTGTGTGACGAAAGTTATGGCGGTATAAGAATCCGCATAATCCGGATAATCCCGTTACAATCTGTTTATATGATGCATACCAAGGTGAGAGACGCTGACTCAATATCAAAAGAGAGAGAGATTTATGTATATATATTAGGCTGGCATAGTGGAGCTAGTTCATCTCAAGTTTATACTTTGAGAGTTATGAGTGTAGTCACTAAGAAATATTTTATCTATATTATTATGACATAATACCAAATTGAAAAAGGTTATTCGTATGAGGTATAAAACATATTAGTCCACATTAAAACGATAAAGAATTGGACAGATTTGACAAACACTTGCGAGTTTGTTCTTAATTTGTTTTACAATAGAAAAGTTGATGGCAGAGTTATAAATTCCATTTTCAGTGGTGCATGATAAATGACGACAGTTTCCATATTTTATTCAGTTTATACACAAGTTATAAAATTATAGAACTTGCGGAAAACTAGAATTCATTGAATTCAAAAATAGTTGCTCAATAGTTGTTTAAAACGCCTGGCCTAACTTGACCGAATTCCATCCCCCACAAAGTTGACTGAAAACTTCTAATGGCAGAGGTTCGACATTGAGGAGGCCAAATTGTTATGTCTTATATTAGTGAATGATGAGTGCATTTTTGAGAGTTAACTATTTAGTGTTATTATTTTTTTAGTTTATATGAAACATTATAAATCATCTTATTTTTCAAATCAAATTATAGTGTAACCGCTTCCAATCAGAAACAAGCACTATTGTCCGTATCTTTATTCTATCGTTGCATCATAATTTCTAAATTCTATTAGATTATTGTGTGATGTATATTAACATCGTAAATCTATTGTAAAGATTATTATTAAAATTTTTAATAACAATTAGTATTTATCATTTTTCAAAAGTTTAGAACAAAAAAGATATTTTTTATTTTCTTTTTGAAGGTAAAGTATAATTCTGTATTTATTTCATTACAACTTTATTTATATCATCTCATTTCATATATTTTTGAGTGTTATTTTTCTATGATGATTTAATTTGTGATGTGTAAGTGATTTACTTTTATTCATTTTATTTTTTTTTATAATTCTCACTATATATTTGGTGTTCTATTATATAGTATATTCTTCATTTTGTTTTATAATTTTGTTTATATTTCTCTTCATTATAAATTATTTCATAATATATAATTTAATTCTATATTTGGTTACCTCTATTTAAATTTGATCCTACTTGATTTAATTATATAGTATATATAATTTCTCATTTTCATTAACTAAATTTTTTTTTATTAAAATTTTAAACTTATATATAATCTATTAAAAAAGTAAATATTATATATATAATTTTAATTTCAAATTTTTTTTAGTCTTTATAATTTAATAGATACATTCTAAAAATCATGAATTGAATTTATTTTATAATGTTTTGGATAATTTATATTATTAATAAATAAATATTATTATATATTTTTTCTTTTATCATACATGAAATTCTCTATAAATTTAATAATTTATATATTGAGTGAGAGTTCGGCCTAATCTATATTGAGTAACATTTTTAATTAGTATGTAGCTCAAATTTAAATATATAACAGTTCTATTTTAGGTAAAATAAATAAAAAAAATGAAAATTGTCACATAGCATATATAAAATCAAAAAATTTTCCTAAGTATGTCACGAATGGGTGAACTTGGGAGCTATTCCTAAACATTTTTAATCTTTAATTTACTTTGTTATTTGATACTTAATTTAAATTAGTATTATCATTACTTGGAGTTAAATCTGTTATCATGTGAGCGTGTGATAAATATCTTAATATAGGCATTACTCTTATAATAAAATTAAAATTATAAAGGAATTAAACATAAAAAGAGGATTTAAAAAAGAATGGCACACAAAATCTAACCGATCAAATTGATGCTCGCGTATTAACCCTCCAAAACGAGTCTAATAGAGAGCGTGTTATCTAATACTTTGAGTAACAACTATCCTATCTATAGAGATGACATATTTACGTACATATTTTCCGTAGATCTTATTGAACTCATAAAAATCAGGCCTTGATTTTTCAGAAAAAAAATTCCACAAAAGTGTATCATATATTAAGGAAAGTGGGAAACGATTTAATACACTAAATTGTGGACCAACGCTAACCTTATATTACCGCTCATAGATACTAAATTATATTCATATATACCGGGATAATTATATATAATATAATTAATATTAAATACTTAATATTAATATAATTTAATTATATAATAAAATAATATAAAATTAATTACTATAGATAAATATTAAATATTAATATATATTAAAAATAATAATTATATATATATAATATATATATATATTTATTATATATAATTTTTCATTAAATTATTGAAAAGCAGAGTCTCCAAATTAGGTGCCCCTGTATCTAAAAAAACAACTATATACATAAAAACTTTTATTATATTTTTGAATTCAGCGTAAATTGTAAAGGTTCCATTAAAGAATTAAAAAAAAAATTAATATTATTAAGTTAATAAATAAACTATTACCAAAAGTAATTATGATCGGTAACTTATTTTCAAACTATAATTAAAATCACATGATACCAAAAAAATAAAATAAACTGATTTTCCAATAAATCTTATTCAATACTATTTGTGAAAATAAAAACATGGCAAAAATTAAATAATTAAAATAAATTAAAAGTTAAATTAAAATTAAAAAATTAAAAATTGCATTTAGTTAGGTTAGGTCAGGTCAGGTCATAAAAAAAAATTATTTCTCTAGAACATTATCTATCATAGTGTGTGTGTGTGTGTGTGTGTGGTGTTGTGTGGTGTGTTGTGTGTGTGCTGTGTGTTGTGTGGTTTGTGTGTGCGCGGCGCGCGTGTGCGTATGTTGCGCTTAAAATTGAAAAAGAAAGATATTGGGGGAACTCATTGACTTTGTGACGCAAAAATTTGGGGAACGAAAGAGAATTATCGTACATGAAACTATTTATTAATTATATTACTTTTTTTTTTATCATCACTTTATTTTATCTTCTTCTTCAGTTCTCCATTAACAATTCCTGAATTTCAAAATGTATTAGTTTTTACGTAGCAAGTTTGTTTTATTTTTACGTAGATATCATCTGGAGGCTGACCTATATATATATATAATAATATATTATAATATATAGATATATAATTATATATATCTATATAATATATATATATATAATATATTATATATTATATATATATATATATATATATGAAGTATTATATATATATAATATATATATATATATATATATATATTAT
>JABUQX010118064.1:42500-50989 GCA_015478945.1 Trachelipus rathkii
ATATTTATTATTACTAAGACGTCTTCTACAGTGACATCGTATGACTTATTATCTTAAGGAGACAGAACAAATTATTAGTTATCAAATTAAGAATTAATCATGTATTAAGAGTTTACTAAACAAAATAACAATATACAATCAAACGTAACATATAGTAAGAATAGCAATTTATATCACATATTTAAAAAGCAAATATAAAAAACCATAAAATTTAATAAGGGCTTAAAAAAAAACCATCTATAACTATCAAAATAATCATTTTATGTGTACGTTTGTGTGCGTTTTTATTTCTGCATACTTATAAAATAAACAAAGTAAAAGAAGAGTGAAATTATCGGTACAATAAAAATTAATTAGGTAAAATAAAATAGATAAGACGTAAAAAATTAGCAATAAATATAAAATAAAAAATTTAAATTGGTTAAACATAAATATTGATATTTTTGAGGAGAGGTATAAAATTAACTAATTATTCGCAACTCTGACATATGTAATATATAATAATATATTATATATTCATAAATCCATCAACATCACACTAAAACGTATAGCAGAAAAATAACACACACATAACATATCTAACACACCTAACACACGAATAAACACACCTCTCATACACTTATACATACACATGCACACATACACAAGGAGACAACACTAACATATATATATATATATAATATATATATAAGTTATTAATAATTAATATATATATATAGTATATATTATAATAGTATATATATATATATATATATATAAATAAAATATATTATATATATATATTAATATACTATAATATATTAAATATTATATTAATATATATTATATATAATTAATATATGTATATATAATATATATTAATAATATAATAATTCATATATATATATACTGATTATATAAATATAATATATCATAATTATTTTATATGTAATATGATTAATTTAATTATATGTATTATATTATATTATTTATATAATTCATTGATTATAATATATATAAATATATATTATATCCTAATTAAATTAAATATAATAATTAATAATAATAATATAATACATAATTTAATTAAATTAATAATTAAAATATAAAATAATCACCTTTTATAATTTCTTACAATAAATATAATTAAGTGAAAGAAAAATAAATATAGATATTAATAAGCAGGAATTAGATAGAGTGATAAAAGAGATCGTAAATAATTAAATTGAGGATGTGAAAAAGAGGTGGTTTGAGATTAAATAAGGAGAGAATAGACAAGGGGTGGATGAATGAGGGAGTGAAAAAGAGTATAAATAATGGAAGGAATGGGATTTAAATGTCATATAGATTAAAATGTATATTATCCCAAAGATTTTACGGCTCACAGATGATACAACTGTGATAAATATGAGAAGAAAATGATAGCAAAATACAAGTATGAGAAACAATGAGAGAGGTATGATATATAAATTTTATCAGTATGCGGTTCTGAGATGGAAGAAAGTGATCTGGAGCCACGTAAAGATTGAGAGAGGAAATAGGTTTGATTAATATCGAAATGAATGCCTATAAATGTAATTAATTGAATCAAGAATCTCACACACAGAGAGAGAGTTATGATGATAAAAAGCTTACTATTGAGACACACAATGTATAATGACATTAGGTAGACTATATAATAATGACACTAATATAATCAAGAGATATGATCTCTCTCTCAACTTATATAATGAGCATTTTCATGATTCACCGTGTGTGAAAGATTAAACAAAAAACACCGTGAGTAATAGGCCTTCTCATAATATGTAATTGTGAGAGATATAACTTTCAATAGGAATGGAGGCCGTGAATATAAATAGCGTATAAAGACGAGCGATTTGCTATATAATTGTAAAAAGAAAAGAAAATTAAGTCGGATACAGTATCCACGTTAGAACTGAGTTCATGTGCGAGTTTAATGAACATATACCTATAAATTATAAGAGATGATGAGTAATATTGGGAAGTAGTTTAAGAGTATATCTATTGAAATCTGTAATACACAAAACAATAATCAATAATTGTAGATTAAACCAAATGCATAGATTTAAAGCTAAAACTGCTGTTGCAAATGCTTTTTGATACTCGTAATGTAGAGATATCATAGTCGTACAGTATCTGATATTTGAACAGTTACGTATAGATAGATCATAATTAAAAATATAGGAGATGCTCACCCACTCTAGCAATTAAATTAGTTTGAATAATTTCCGTAACCTGTACCTCATTGGGGTAATTGTTAGAAGTAAAAATAGGTAATAAGGGTTGAATAACTCTATATATAATAAATAGGTGAATGATTGCCTTTCGCAGAGATACGAGGTTATACTGAGTATGTTATTATTATGCAGCGAGATCTGAGCTAGCTCAAATAATAATGAATAGAGAGTTCTTAGAGAGAGTATAGTTTATATAGGTATGAAAACTTTAGGTTACCATATATATTCACTTAGTATTTAGAGGATTAGACGTAACTCATTCGATCGAGCATGAGAACGAAAGTTAACTATTAGCTTGTGTCCAGATATATAGGAAGTTATGTGTTCGATACTTGAGGATGGGACTATACTAAGAAGAATATAGTAAAGGTTGAAACTTTGGTATAATCTTTTATAGTGACAAGTAACTTATATAATAATAGTGATTAGTACAGTGTTTATTCTTTTTAAGTTCTTGGTTAAGCACAGTATAGTTAGCTGGTCCTGACATAATTAATATTTCAAGTATATATAGGAAAATAAATTTCTTACGTATAATAATCTATAGTCCGAGTGTATAGCATGATAGAAAATCACTCTTTAAGAATTACAGTAATAGGATAAACGAAAATTTATCCTAATATAATTATATATTTATCTTATATAATATACTACGTTATTATTACTAAAAGTATATAAGTTGATTTTTATATTTTTTTTATAATTAAGTTATTAATTTTTATTTCACAACTCATTTATATATAAAATCTATATAATTATTAAATAATAATTAGTTAAGTTAATATTCACATATTTAATCTATACTATATTTATTTAAATTAATAGTGAAACTATTGGGTAAAATAATAGTTATAGATCTATTAACTCATACCTATAATATATATCCTATATATTATCCCATAATTAGTTAATATATATATATATATATTCGCCCCTGTAATATAATATAATAATTAATTATTATTATTAAAATAGTTACTAATATATTCAAACTAAAACTTATTAACGTACACATTCCCAAACATCTGGTGATGATCTCCGAGCTGGAAAATGGTAAACATATTTCCAGAATTCTCATTTCTTTATAATAATATAATTTAATATAATTGATACAATATGTCATCTTATTCTTTGAATGTTCATTAATATTATACAAAGATCTTAACGGCAAAGTACGTATCTTAAATGAAATTTTTAGAATGAATAGGGTACCTAGAATTATTTCATTTTAAATCGTTCACGTTTGATATATATTTATTTAACATAACACATTGTTCTAGTTATTCCGTGAGTATATTTCTCACCTATGTACATCAAGTATTAGGTATCATAGATATATATATTATATTATGTGATTTATAATGATTATATATATAAGTATATCAAGTATGTAGTAGTCTCAATGTCCTCTATTACACGACATACATGCGAGTTCGTTATTCATCTACTGACCATAATGTGTGAGCTCTTAATATCTAAAATACTCCAAATGAAAAGACTCACTACGAGTTTATATTAACAGGTCAAGATGTGATAATTCATATAGTGGGATACCGGCAACTGAGGATTACTAAGTGAAACTGATTAAACTTTAGAAAACTGAGAGTCCTAGTAACCTGTCGCTCTACAATGTTTTTAAATTCACATCAGCTAGACCGTTGAATATATCAGAGTTCAATTATATAAAGCCCCAATATAATATATACACCGTTCTTTAATAAAAACACTGTTTAATATATTAATATATAGGGTCTTTGAATAGCAAACACGATCATACAACAATATAAAATTTATGAAGGCATCATTATCTACAAAATTAGAATATCTCGTGAGTAACTTCATAAATAGAAACATCTGATATTATATATATATATATATTATAATATATATATATAATTATTATATTATAATATATAATATATATAGTATATAAAAGATTAATATTATATATATATATATAAATATTATATATATATATATATATATTATAATATATATATATATATATAAAATATAATATATATTCTATAGTATATATATATATATTATATATATAATATATTTAATAATATAACTATTTATATTATTATATATATATAATATAATATTATATATAATTATAATTAATATATATATCTTTATATAAATATATATATTAATATTAAATATATATAGTATATATACTAATATATAATATTAATATTATTAATATATATATATATGATATATATATATTATATAATATAATATAATATTAACATAATATTAGAATAATATAATACAATATAATATATTTATATATAACTATATAATATATAATTAATATATATTATATTTAATATATATATTAATATATATCATAAATATAAGAAATACTTTGAGTACTAATTTGAATGTTTTCCACTTATATATTTTTAAATATATTTTTAAATCGAAAAATGTTCTAAAAGAAATGAAATTTTAATAATTATTTGATTCAATTATTCAAAAAATATATATATGATAAACAATAAAAATTTGAAAAAACTAAATAATAAAGCAATGTTACTTGCATAATTTTCTTTAATAAAGCTAAAATTCAAAAATAATGCCTTCAGAAGATAAATTGGAGAGGATGACGATTATTTTTGCGACTTAAACAAAATCAATTCGATCTAACCATATATAATATACACAATACAAATAAATTCACTAAATTTCCAATTTATAATAATAGACTAAATAGATAGTAGAAGGTTGAATTCAGGATAAATATCACAAAGGCTATTTATCATAAACGTGTCTACACTATTTATTATATCATATTATTAAATAAAAGTGAAAATTTCATAATGATTATATATAATAATTTATAATTCCACAAAGATATCAAATGGGTAAAACCAGCATACCCTAAATTTTATATCCTTAAGAACTGATATTCAAATGTCTCCAATATCTGTAATGTGGAGGCATAGAAGTATTATGAGAATAGATTAAATCACCAATAGCATTTTCTTACCAGTTATTCACTTAATCACTACTAATTTCTATATAAATATTGCTGAATAAACTGCACTATAATCTTGATTATCGATATCGTATTTAAGCACAAGTTTTTTATTTCTTTTATTATCAAATTTTTCTATTATAATACTAAGACTAATTTCTCACTATATGTGAAGAGTGATGGGAGATTCTATGCAGGGGATAAATAAAAAATATAATATAGTCTAAGTACACTTATGCACACTTCCAGACGGAGATAATAAGTCAATAAAATTATATGTTAGTTCACGTTCTTACCGAATATGAATAAAATCTACGCTAGGATATCATTAATCTAAAAATGTTTATAAGTTTGATTGTGTGTGTACTAAGACCGAAAGAGCACTAACACATGTGAAATCGACAAATCAATAACTAACAATAAATCTTAACAATTCTCCTAAATGTAAACATGACCAAGAATACCGAAAACTACACTGACGAGATCAATCTGCGCAACTTAAATAACAATTGATTCCTAGCAAATATAAATACATCGTAAAGAAGGTCTTGAAACAAAGAGATTGTTATTCAAATATTATATAGTATCAATATTAATAAATTACAACGCACCGTAGTGTTTACGTTTTCACATGTAGTACTGACACCTCTTAAAATCCAAAAGCATTAGATAATTTAAAAGGAGTGATTTTTATGTACTCCTAGAATAAATATATAGTATCGTTGTTCAACATTTTATTATCGATCATCTTCCTGAGGGAGCAATAGAATTATATCTTTTCACAGTGTTAGGTAATATTGATAGACTATAGATAAGACCTGAGCAAATGATTAATTAACTTGGGTTTCATAAAAAAACTAACATTATGGAAAATAAATTTGCTGCAGTGCTCAATAGAGATTTTTCAATGTCCAATATTCTGTGTAAATTGATCATTTTGCATCACATTCCCTCTATCTGACTTTACCTCAAACTTGATAAACAGGTTCTTAAGAGTTCTATCACTATAGCCCTCAAGACTTACATTCTTATTATTTATAATGATAGCTAATAATTGCGTCAGTAGAATTAAGTTAACGATATCAATTAAGATGTACCATCTCAGATAGTTCGCTGAAAAGAATATAACTTATTAACATTCTTGGGATATGCATCGTTTATATGCCTATCTCTTAAGAGTTTCTTAGAACAAACTGAATTCGTATGATGTTTTACTTATATTTATTAAGCAGACTCATCACCAGTGCTTTTGCCAGTTATTTCCCTTCTTTAGATATCAACTAATACCTATTAATGATTGAGAAATGAAGACTGTATTTAAGTGACATTCATTCTGATATATATATAACAAATATGTATCTATATATATATGTCTATAGTTTGAGATATATTTGCTAGCTTGAGAAAAGCTCCAGCGATGTTATTCGAGATACACTATCAAAGTAGGTTAATAAAACACATGTATTATATATAAAGGAAATTATTATATTTATACGGTATATTTTTTTTTATACTACGTTGTAGGCGTGTAGTGGTACGATAGATGGAGTCGTACCATTGTTGTTTACGTTTATATTTTGTATCTAAATATTAAAAACATCAATTGATGGGTCGAGATACGCTGCATAGATGCCCGGATGACTAGATTCTAAAGGTTATATCTATATAGTAACTGGTGTTGTGTATAGATTGAATGAATAGGGTAAATACTGATAAAATTTGGTCTCACCTACACTAATCTGGGCAGGATTTATGGAAAAGAGATCTATTGAGAATTGTAACGTCATTCTTTTTATTAGAAAACAATATTGAATTTGAGATTATAAAGTGTACCTACCCGGTGTTCTACTTTTTGATTTGAACATCATCACGGGGGTTTCGTGAAAATCTAAAATCTTACTTTTTTTGGTGTAAAAAAAGTTGTGAGAGTTTGAGTAATGAATAAAGTCTTGAATTAGCCGTTTTCTTAATTTACACACACATCAGTTTATACGCAAAAAATTTTATTAAATTATGAATATAAATTTCTTCTACTAAGTTAGTAATTATAAAAAATAGTGAAATTAAAGTTTACCACTATAACTAATATTTTTCTATTATATTATTATATTTCTTTACTCTTTCAAATTTTCTTGCACCTTTAACCCTTGTCCCGTCAATCTACGCTCTTATTTTCCTCTTAACATTCAAATCTTTCATCAAAAAACTCTGTTATGCGAACCATTTTTTATCAGAATCAGAAAGAATTAGCTTACTGCAGTGATATCGTTGTTTATACTGTTTAAGAACTGTTATGCAAATAGAAATAAAATACGAGCATTATTTGATATAATCACTAAATTTGATTTTCTAAACTTTTGCATATTCAAAATGATATCTGAAAAAGCACTATAAAATAATATATAACATTTGACTGTGATACCATTCTAACACAAACATGATAACTATCGCTTGTTATTGATAACTTGCTGAGAGAAGTAGCTCGGAACTCGTGAAAACTTCTATGTTGCATTGAACCGTCATATTTGTATAAAGGGAGCTTCATTTCTTATACTCGAAAAATTGTGTGTAAAGCTCGAGAGACAGACGGTTTATGAGTTCAAGAGATATTGTATAACAGCACCTATATTTATATTTAATTTTAGTTTTCTATATATCTTAAAAGTACAATCCCAACAATATAAATCAAATCTTTGATAATAATTTTCTTGACTACGATTCTGATTAAAGAGGAAAACTATCAATGGATACCCAAAAATCCCTGATTCAATGGCTTATTATCAAAGAAAAGATATTCCTCTTTTACTATGGTAATACGTTAAATATAATATGTTATTATATCAAATAATTGTCCGAGCTGAGAGAGGACATGAAATGTAATAAATGTATTGTTATTTGATGATTGTATATTAGACAATATATGTCACTGTTTGTGTTAGCACATAGTGTTAAGTATCATCAATAAAGATAAATAGCAATAATAAGAGAGGAAGATCAGGAGTAAGAAAGACATCTATTTTGTGAGAGAGTAGAAATTTATTCACATCTTAATTATAACTAGGGCTTATATGAGTATAATTTCCCATATTGATCGTTAGCTATAATCGATAAATATAAGCATTTTCAACGAATCTTCTACATGAGCATCTCTTGGTTACACATGTCATACACTCTCATTAAGTTGGTGTAGATGAGAAGGAATAATGACGTTTTACAAAATGCGAATGATCTGATTACTATTTGAGCTCTCTTCGTAGCCAGTT
>JABUQX010118065.1:0-7500 GCA_015478945.1 Trachelipus rathkii
ATATATATATATATATATATATATATAACTATATATATCAGAGGTAGGCACTTCCGCTCTTTAGTCGCTATTCGCTAGTCCGCTCCGAGCGGACTACCAGGATAGGTGCGGACTAGCGGAGGTGCGCAGTCGTCAGGAAATTAGCGGACTTGCACGTGCGGATCAAAAAGTTTCCGCTCTTTTGTTTCGCACCTTTTTAAAAAATGAAAATATAGTTTACTTATTAATTCTTATTGGTTATAATAAAAATTAAATATAGTTTATTAAAAATTCTTATTGGTTATAATAAAGAAATATAATTTTTTATTTTAAGTTTAGAACTAATTATACTTTTAGTCTAAGACTTATTATTGTTTTTAATAATTAAACTTCAAAAATAATCTCAACCTCCCCTTAAAGGTACCATAAATAATAAATAACATTTAAATTGATTTTAGACTGAATGGTACCCTCATCTATAGCTTTAATTAATTATATTATTACTAATATCTAGGTAATATCTAAATAAAATTAAAAGCCCAATATATATATATATATATATATATATATATAATATATATATATATATATATATATATATATATATATATATATATATATATATATATATATATATATATATATAATATATATATATATATATATATATATATATGTATATATATATATATATATATATATATATAACCAATATATATATATATATAGCATAATAATAGCAACCAGCCAATAGCCAGCAATAATAATGTATGTAACCAATAGTAGCCAATAGCTGTAGTAATATATGCTATATATATATATACAGCTATCATAATAATACTAATAATGTATATATATGTATATATATATATATATATATATATATATATATATATATATATATATATATATATATATATATATATATATATATATATATATATATATATATATATATATATATATATATATATATTTAGCTATATTTATTTGGGTTTTACACAGAACTATTTTTATACTATATATATATATATATATATATATATATATATATAACTATATATATATATATATATATATATATATATATATATATATATATATATATATATATATATAAATAATTCGCTAATATATATATATATATATATATATATATATATACCGAGCTGATACGTAGCATTAGCATCGACTCTGCAGGAGTCGAGGCTTTCATGGATTCTACTAAAGTCTTTGACGAAATAGACCTTCTTTTGGGTGGACAGGGTGGTCAAAATATTTCAGAAGGGAGGCAGAATGATTTAGGTGAATACCTTAAATTAGCAATGGACTGCAGGAAGTGAACTAACACCAGCACTTCTCTCACCAAGGACATCTTTCCCTTTCAGCATAGGCAGAATTTGTTGAACTTGTTCATAAAAAATATAATACACCTCTCCCTAGTTCTGCGGCTGTCGAGCGAATATTTAGTATTGCTGCAGGAGTATTTTGAGGGCAAAGAGGTCAGCCTTAACTGCTTTTAATTTTGAGCACCTAATCTTTTTGAAAGGTAATATGGATCTCTTGTCCTTTGAAGACGACATTGAGGAGGAAGTGGAAAATCTTGAGATTTTGTAAATATTCATTCAATTTTTCATATAATATTATAAATAAATTTTTTTGTAAGGATATATATACTATTTAGTATTTAATATTAAAATCTTTTGTGAAGTCGCACATTATTAACGGGAGACGCGGACGTGCGGACTTACGATAGCGGAGGTTTGATGGTCTGAATAGGGTGCGGAGGAGCGCTAGCGGACTACACGTTTTCTCAGTTGCGGGCGCGCGCGGACTACCCCTAAATGAGCAGGGTGCCCACCTCTGATATATATATATATATATATATATATATATATATATATATTGCTGCTACTGCTCATATATATATATATATATATATATATATATATATATATATATATATATATATATATATATATATATATATATATATATATATATATTTTAATTTCTCTTCATATTATAATTTTTATATATATATTAGATCCTGACTGGCCATTTCGGAAAATTTTAAATTGAATAATAATAATAATAATAATAATAATAATAATAATAATAATAATAATAATAATAATAATAATAATAATAATAATAATAATAATAATAATAATAATAATAATAATAATAATAATAATAATAATAATAATAATAATAATAATAATAATAATAATAATAATAATAATAATGAGTGAGCGTTGCGACAAAGAAGTTAGTTAGGATACCATAAACAAAAACCAACTGACAACTGCTTAAAATTGATTGTAAACGCGTAGATTACTGGGAAATAAATAATAAAATTACTCTGATGCAACTAATTTTAAAGTAGTATATCCATTTTTTGGGTGCCTCTCCGGGGCCCCTTTGGGCCGGGGGCCCTCGGCAATCGCCGACCAGCCGACCTGGCTAGTCCGGGCCTGGACTTTGGCCCTTGACCCCGAGTGTGAGCGGGGAAGCTTTTGAGAAGGGCGTATTCTTCCCAAGTTTCATTTTAGCTCATCGATCGTGGTTAAGTGCTGAAACACTTGCTATACCAACAGCGAGGGCTCTGGTTCGAAGCCCAACAGAAGAAAATAAAGATTATATATATATATATATAAATATATATATCATTATCTAGATATTTATATATTTTTTTATTTCTATATAATATATATAGAATATATATAAATAATATATATATATATATATATATATATATATATATATATATATATATATATATATATATATATATATATATATATATATAATGTTCCACATTCATTTAGACTTGTTTTTTAAAAGCGCTGAAAACTCGAGTGGACATTCGAGAGCATTAGACTGTTCAAATGATAGCCTCCAAGACTCTCCACACATTCACTGGGGGGTGAGGGGCTAAGGCTCCGGCTAATTTTAATCAAGTGATCTTGAATAAGAAATGAAATGTTGATTAATTAATTAAGTGGGAATGTCATATAGACATAAAATTAAATGGATACCCTTTCAAGTTTTATATTTGGATGAAATATGACGATTAATTATGATTTTTTTTTTCAATTTTAAAATTTTGCGTTTTTCAATTATAAATTTTTAGGTAGAGAGTTTCAAGAAAATATTATAGAGTATGATATAGGATATTATAACACATTCTCCGTAAATAAAACTACTATTGTTGAATGAGTACAGAGAACTATAAAAGAAAGAATGCATAGATACTTTACTAAAATGAATACATCGATATACTACAGGACTTGGCTTATTCTTATAACCGATCCTACCATAAAACTATTAAGACTACACCTCTGGAAATGGCAAAGACTAAACCTATAGTAACTGTTACGGAACCTGTGGTAATAAAGGATAATACAGGTATTAAAGTGAATGATTATGTGAGTATCTAGAACAGATGGAACATTTAGAAATGGATATGAAGCAGGGTGGTCCAGGGAAGTTTTTAAAGTAGAAAGCATTAGACAATTTCCCAAGGATAGCTTAAAATTATACTATCTTGAAGATTTAGATGGTGAACATATAAAAGGAGAATTCTAGAAACAAGAAAACCAGAAAATAAGGTTTGATCATGAGAGTAACGAATATAAAATATAAAAAATATTAAGCTTAAAAGGTAGGGGTAAAAATAAACAGTATCTTGTGAAATGGGTGTGATATTCTGCCAAGTTTAATTCATATATATAAAAGCTAGCGCAATTAAGAACTATTAATCAGTAGTCATCGTAATCATGGAGAGTGTAGATCATTTCTTTTTAACCCTGATATCTTCAGCTTCTATGGACCTACATCCTAGTACTAAAGTCTCAGATTTCATGACCGAGTTAATGAACCCTATTCAGATTGAAAGGGAATTGTATGAAGTAGGACTATGCGAGATGATATTAGATGCTAAGGTAGAGAATGTACCAACAGCAAGACATTGGATAATGGTTTATAGAAGTGTAGATCATGTTAAAACTATATTTAAATTAATTAACACCAGCGATTTAAAAAGTATCACACATAATAGGAAAGAATATTTTTATGAGAAATTCGTTCTAAAACGAGGATATTATAAATCAGTCCCTGATATTTATAGTTATTTAAACACTCGAATTGCCACAAGTAAGTTGTGCCAAGATTTAATATACATTATTAACAACCCAGTTAACGAAGATAGGGTGCGAATCACCTTAAGATCTACCAAGGGTGTAAACTTGAAAGACCCTAATGTATTCAACTTTCAACAATCAAACTGGTTCCGTAGATCCGTATACGAGTGTGATGAGGTATTGGATCATGCTAATGATACAGCGGCGGTTCTAAAACGTTACATGACTGCTAAAGAGGAGCAAACAGATCAGTATGTTGTACAGCATGAAACTTCCAAATCACTCCATTATGCATGCACACCACCAGAGATGCTGCAGGATCAAGGGATGGCTTATATTTACATCGATATAGTTAAACATCAATATGTGGGAAATACTAAAGCCCCTTTATTAAGAGTGGTGTATTTCTCAAAAGATAGTCGAGTTATAACTTTCCCTAATATGCATTATCTACCTCTGAATCGATTACATTTCGGATCTGTACGAGTGTATATAAGGGATGTCGAAGGAAGGGCTTATGCATTCACAGCCGGGACATTGTTGTGTAAAGTTCATATTTAGAAAGAAGCAGTAACAATCATGAGGGACTATTTATTTTTAAGAAAAATTGATAGTTTCTCCTCTTTAATCAGAATCTGTATTCAAGAAATATATCAAAGTTTGTTTATTTATAAATATAAGCTATGTAATACACTATATTCGTTCAATCACTAACTCAACCTCGCAGTGTAAAGATAGTATAAGAAAGAAGCTCCTTTAAAAATGGACGGAGAAAGAGTTTTCAGGGGATCGAAGTTACAAAGGAGATATGGGTTAGGAGGATTTTTCACTAAATTAATGAGAGGTGCATTACCGCTGCTTTGAAAGGGTGGTGAAATATATTGTTAAAAAAACTGCTAGAACAGGCTTAAACACTATACACGATATCACTGCAGGAGCTAATCCTCGTGATTCCGTAAAAAGGCGCATAACAGATGTTTCTGATGAAATGCTTGATGTTAAGAGGAAAATGAGGCGTAGGATGACGGGACAAGGTAAAGGTTGCAAGAAAATGGAAGTAAAGAAATAAAAGAAAAAAAATATTTGGATGTATTCGCTTTTTAATTACTAACTGGAAACTTTTACATAAATAGTACCATTTGGTAACTGTATTGTAAATAAGAAACGGCTAATCAAGACTCTACTCATTACACTTCCAGTTGTTCTACCCGCAAGACGCATTTCCTTCACCCCTCTAGCCCCGACTGTTGTAAGAGTGAATTAGATCTCTTTTCCATAAATCCTGCCCAGATTAGTGTAGGTGAGACCAATTTTATCAGTATTAACCCTATTCATTCAATCACCAACACCGATGTACCTTTAGAATTCAGCATCCCCGGCACTTCGGACCAGTATCTCGACCCATCCAATGTGTTTTAATATTTAGAAACAAAATTAACGAACAACAATGGTACGGATCTTCCATCATCCGACCACCACCGCACCACGTAGTGTATACCGAATAAAATTTCCTGTATACATGTTTTAACCTACTTGAAGTGTATCTCAATGAAACATCGCTAGGAGCTTCAGCCGCAAATTATCCATATAGAAGTTATATAGAACATTTGTTAAATTATTCAGATGATGCTAAACAGTCTCATCTCCAATCATATGGTTTTTGTAGTTTCTAAGAAGGAAACAAACACATGGATGAAGCTGCTAAATCTACAAGTAACACATACGAATTTTATGGACTTTTAAATGGAGATGTCTTCTCCCAAGAAAGACTTATTCTTCCTTCAGTGGACCATAGAATTCGGTTAACTAGATCTACTGCGCAATTTGCTCTTAAAATTAAAAGTAAATCTGGTGCTACTACCCCTAGTCCTGAACCTGTTTTCAAGTTGTTAAACGCATATCATTATGTTAGAAAAGTGAAATTGTTACCACAGAGATATTTGGAATTGAAAAATCTCTATTGAACACTACAGCAAAGTATCCTATTAAAAGAATTGAAACCAAGTTATTTAACTTTGCTCAGGGCTTATCTAGTATCAATATACCTAACACTGTGAAAGATAATCTGCCCCAGAAAGTGATAATAAGAATTGTTGAACACGAAGCTTATTCTAGGAGTCATAAAAAATCACCCTTTAAATTCACATCTTTTTGGACTTAGAGGTGTCAGTCTACATGGAAACGGTCAACCCTACGGTCGTGATTATGAAATGATATATAAATGATAACAATCTCTTTGTTCAAGACCTTTTTACGATTTAATTGCTAATACTGTTTCATGCAGCGATAGTGGTACAGGTCTCGATCTTGAGGCTTACACTGAGAATATTAATTTATATGCATACGATTTCACAGCTGATCTTTCAGCTTGTAACGCAAATCACTTAAAACATTTTAAGAAAAGAAATATTAGGGTTAAGTCTCACCTTCGGAGAACGTTTACAATTTACAATCACAGTGATAGTGTATTTAGAACATCTTCAACTTATAGAGATTGGTTGAGTGAGAAATGTAGTCTTGAATTATTAAAGAAAATTGAAAAAGAAATAAAAACTGTGCTTAAATACGAATCAAGATTTATAGGAGTTATCGCAATTAATGAAATAGGAGTAGTGAAACTGGAGAAAGATGCTGGTTTTATCTTCAATACTTTGCCTCGCCACATTACAGATGGAGACATTGAATTTCAGTCTATAAGGATAGAAATGGTGCTGTTTATCCCATTGATTCTTTGGATTTAAAATTTATATTGAGTAATCATTATGTAATTTCTTTTTTAAAATATAATAATGTGCGTTATATAAAACTTTATGTTTTCCTGTTTAACCTCACTATTCTAATTTATGTGGTATTTATTGTATTTATTTCATTATATGTTTTTTAAACAATGTCTGTTTTAATAATCTTTTAAATATTTTTGATGTTAAAAATTTGTATGTCAATGATTATGTAGTTTCAAGTTATGTAATAAATGTTTTAAAATGAAAAATTAATTTTTATTCCTCTTTAGAACATTTTCATATATATATATATATATATATATATATATTATATATATATATATATATATATATATATATATATAATATTTCTATATATATGTATATATAAAGTATAATATGTAATTTAATATATATATATATATAATATAATTATATATATTATATAATATAATATCAACTATATATTATATATATATATATTATATATATATATATATATATATTATAGTATAATATATATAGTATAATGCATATATATATAAAATATATATATATATTATATTATTATATTATAATATATATATATATATATATATGATATATATATAGTATATCTATATATATATAAATCAGATGTCTTATGAGTCACGAAT
>JABUQX010118065.1:17500-25696 GCA_015478945.1 Trachelipus rathkii
ATATTGATTTCCTAAAAAATAATAATAACATAATAATAATAATAATAATAATAATAATAATAATAATAATTAATAATAATAATATAATAATAATAATAAATAATAAAACATTAATATTTCTTGTATCTAATCAATAAATAATAATAATAATAATAATTAATATAATAATAATAATATAATTATAATAATAATATAATAAAATAATTATAATCATAATCATAATTATTATTTATAATTATAAACTTATAATCATAATAATATAATAGTAATAATAATAATATTAATAATAATAATAAAAATTATATAAATCTAATATAATATAAATTTTTTCAAATAATAATATATATATAATAATAATCAATAATATAAAAAATAATAAAAATAATAATTTAAATTTTTCGTAAAATTTAATTATTATAGAATAATTTAATAATGTAATATAATAATAATTTAAATAATTTTTAAAAAAAAAAAATTATACTCATAATCATAATTATTTAATTATATTATATATTATATATCATATATTATAATATAATTAATGAATAATAATAATATATATTATAATAATTACATAATAATAATAATAATAATATAATTATAATAATTTATAATAATAATAAATAATAATATACATTAATAATAATCAGATAATAATAAAAACCAAAATAAGCTTAACACTTGTCTTTGCAAATAACAATGCTATTATCATTGGAATACTAATGTGCTAACTGCAATAACAGCTCAAATATGTCAATAAAACATTCAAGCATTCATTCATTTCATTAATATGTAGAAATCGATGTCCGGTCCTAATTTTTTAATAAAAAGAGATTCTGCTTTACGAAGATAGTTGAAAAATTTACAACTTGAATAAAATTTTAAAACAATTAGCAATTTAGCTGTAGGTGGGATTTGTCGCTCCGTCAGTGTATATGCCTCCATTATTTTACTTGGATTTTATACCTGTGTTGCAGTAATCGGTTTTTTAAAGGTTGTATTGTGTATCCACAAAAGATTGAATTAATCATCACTTTCTTGCAAATTCTAATTGATGACACAACATAACTTCGTATATCCTCCGAACAATTGACAGAGTTAACTATAATATATGAGGACACTGTTTCTGTATGTAGAAATATATAACTACTAAAAGCAAAATATCATATAAGCTAGCTTATATTTTTCTACATATAAGATGACGGAATAATCACTACTATTGTATCAGATTTAAGTGAATAATATTAAAATTTTCGATTTTCTCTACGATAATAGTGTCATATTTAATTGAGCACTGTGATAATTTCTAATAATATAAAAAAGTATTAATCTCTGCATTATAGGCGAGTATGGCGAAAAGTTCTTAAAATCATATTGTATTTATTTGAGATTAATATTTGTTAAAAAAATAACTACATATTTGTGATAATTACATATAGCATCTGTCTAATTAGATTTATGTAATGTGATATATTCTTAGTAAATTATTGAGTATATATATGCACAGTTGATATATATATTTTAATATTATTAACAATGATACTATCGCGTGAGCGTTACTGGTAATGTCTAAGAAAAAGTAGAAATAAAATTTACAACACACAATATGAAAAGAAATATTCAAATCGATTATCAATCAATGTTGAGATATTTTTTAGGTGTTTAATATAATAAAAACTAACACTAAGACATCGAACAATACAATCTGTTACAACCTAAAAGTTGCCAAATTCCACAAATCTGTGTTAATGACATTTAACTTAACTCAAATTCAAGTATTATCCTTCTCTTATATACAATCTGCTGACGACTAATTTAAAACAAAATTAAAAGAAATGAGCTACTAACGAATGCCAGTTTTTTATCTTTAACATCTTCATAAGTGAAGCTTAGGACGGATAGTTGTCTAATCTTTCTATGAATTTTTTAAAATTATTTGAGAATTCTTCAAATATACAAAGTGTATTCGACGTATCTTAAATATGTTTTCGGATTAAATGTGTTATTTCATTCATAATTAGGTTTTCCAATTATGACATTAGAAATCGGCGACGTTGGACTCCATGGGAATCATCGAACACGTTCTTTTGTTATAAGGTTTCAATTATTAAATTAAAAGGGTTTCTGTAGTACAGATAGTTAGGAGCTGTTTTAAAATAGTTTTTTTCAAATTGGTGGTGGTTTTATCTTCTGTTTCATAAAACTTGTTTCAGTTATAATATCTATTTTGCTTTAACTGGAAAGTAGTGAACAGACTTTCAACATCGAGAGACACTATATAATCAGAATGGAGGAATTCTGTTTCGTTAATGTGCAAGAGAAATTCACGGTAATTTACTGATAAATTTTTCTTTAATATGGACGCCACAATATTGTTAATAACTGTACATGCACAGTATATTGTTAATATACTGTTGCAATGGTCAAGAAGTAGGATGTAATTCCTTTTATGTGGGATACACAACTAACACCTTAAGACCCGATTATGCAACAAGGGTATAAACAGTAAATTATGGGAGCATTACACGACGGATAACAAATCCCTCCTACAGCTGAAATTGCTAATTGTTTTAAAATTTTATTTCAAGTTTGTAATTTCAACTATCTCGCATAGCAGAAATCTTTTTAATTAAAATTAAAGCCGGACATCAAAAATGTGAAGTTTAAATGAATGTATGATGCTTGAATGTTTTTTGAATATTTGAGTGTTTTGCAGGTACACCTAGGATCCATGATAATAGTTGTATTTGCAAAGCAATGTAAGCTTTTTTTGATTTTTTGATTTTTCATCAAAATTATTTTTTAAACTTCACAAATAATAATAATAATAATAATAATAATAATAATAATAATTAATAAAATAAATATATAATAATAATAAATAATAATAATAATAAAATACAATAAATAATATATAATAATAATAATAATAATAATATATTTGAAGTAGTTTCTAAAACCTCCATCAAAATTATTAATTTTGATTATTATTGTTGTTGGAATTATTCTGCTTAAATAACCCTAATTAAGTTTAATTGTAATTATTATCGCAGTCTATATTACTAATGTTATCATCGTTATTATACTTTAAGCATATCCAACCCCCCCCTCCTCCCCCTATTTATTTTTCCAATTCCTTCCCCCCTTCATACCGTAAGTAATAATTCATGTAAGTAATAATTTATACTCGTAGGTTACCTTCATGTGTTACCAATATAAAAATTAAAAAGTAAATGACTCTCTTTCCAATGACCTTGAAGATGATGATACCAACACACTTCATTTTATCAAACTTCTGTTACTTCTGTTATTTCTGTTACTTCTGTTATTTCTGTTACTTCTGTTACTTCTGTTACTTCTGTTATTTCTGTTACTTCTGTTATTTCTGTTACTTCTGTTACTTCTGTTATTTCTGTTTTTAAGATCTGTTTTAAGGACAAATGTTCGATTTCTTCATCTTCTTCAAAAGACAAATCATTAACCTTCATTAACGTAATTTATTATTTTTGTAATAACTCCACCTGAGCCTTCATAGCAAAAATAATGATAATTTACTATTATTATTATATTAATTAATAAGATTTTTTTATCAATATTTTCTTATCATTAATACACTGATAATAATGAACGTATCTATTTAATATTATTATTATTATTATTATTATTATTATTATTATTATTATTATTATTATTATTATTATTATTATTATTATTATTATTATTATTATTATTATTATTATTATTATTATTATTATTATTATATTATTATTTTTATTTTATTTTTATTTATATATTATTAATTATTATTATTATTATTATTATTATTTATTATAATTATATTATTTTTATTATTAATATTTTCTTAATCTATTATTATTATTTTCATTATTATTTTTATTATTATTATATTTAATATTATTATTATTATTATTTATAATTATTATTTTTATTATTATTATTATTTATTATTATTATTATTGATATTAATTTTATTATATTATTATTATTAATATTATTATTAATTATTATTTACTCTGTATTATTCTTAAAATCACATTATTTTGGACTAGTATTATAACATCAAGATTTAGTGGTTATTAGAAACCTACTTACTTTATCATATTATTATTTTTAGTTATTATTATTATCAATATTGTAAGCATTAATAATGTTGTCGTTATTATTATGGGAAGCTCGCGGGAAACTACTGCGATTTCCCCAGCCCAGCCCTCAGCGGCCCCCCCTCTTTAGAGCAATGACAATTTCTTATTTATAACAATGTATTAATAACTAGATTACTTTACATATTGTCAAAAATATAGTTTGTAATTTCACAACCTAAATAAAAGTTTTGGAAGAACTGAATTTATTATTTATAATGATATGATTATCGATTATGACTTTAATGCATTATGGATTACTGATTATGATTATGATTATGATTATGATTATGATTATGATTACTATTATTGATTTTGATTAATGATTATGATTATGGTTGTTGTCTCGTTTGTTGTTGTTGTTGTTGTTGTTGCTTGTTGTTGTTGTTGTTGTTGTTGTTGTTGTTGGGGTTTGTTGGTTGTTGTTTGTTGTTGTTGGTCTGTTGTTGTGGATGTTGCTGAATGATGCAGATGTTTTTGCTTGTTCTTGGTGCTGGGGGTCTGTTTGTATGTCTGTTGTTCGCATGTTGTATGTTGTTGTTTGTTGTTGTTGTTGTTGTTGTTTGCTAACTTCAATCCTTAATTTCCATTTAACAGAATTATTAATTAAAAATACTGACGTCATCGTCTGTTCTTTGGTAGAATCGTAACCAGTGCTGACTATTGTTGGAGATTTCTGTTCTTTTTGTTTTTTTTTTTTTTTGTTACCGATTACAAAAATTTTCATCAGGTTTCGTTTTTCTGATGTGCGGGTCCTCATCTTTGTGTTTGTTCGAGTCTATTTTCTTTCGGTAGAAATCTTCTAGTCTTATTATTAAATATAAAACTCATTGGTATCAAAATCCTTAAATCTAGAATCGAAAATATCTTACTTTGATTATTTTTTTTATGAAATACAAAACTAGCAATAATATAAAGTATCGGAGAGATGGAAGCACATATAATTTTGTAAGGCGGGTTATAACTAAATTAAATAAGGAGATAGAAAGAGAACTCTCTTAGATATCATCAAAAAGCCTTCCCCTTAGACACATTTTCATGGGCACACGTGATAGTAACCAATCATTTGACTCTTCTAAACCCAACTGACATATTTAATACTACTATTAAAATAATACACAGAAACCAATCAAAATTACTCAATATTTTGGCATAAAATCACAAATCCTTATTTTGTTTTTATATACAATATTTTTTTTTAAACTTAACCATTATAATTAATATATATATTAATATAATAATAATATATATATTATATATAATATATATATATATATATATATATATATATATATATATATATATTATATACCCATTATTTACACTATATTATAATTATATTATATATTTTTTTTTTTTTTTTTTTTTTTTTTTTTTTTTTTTTTTTTTTTTTTTTTAAATATTTATACAGTTGTCAACACCACTCACGGGTAGAGCCCTCATTCAACTGGAGGGGGTGTTGCACACTCAGATCATTTCATCATCTAAAGGCAGAAATGAAAAATAATAACAATGAAAACACGCATAAAAGCAGAGAAAAAGATTTGCAGTTTATAGATTTAAAATTTGAAGAAGATTATACTAGTAATCTTAAGAAAGAAACACTATCATTGTGATAGAACGCACGCAGAAAAGCAATGAGAATAACAAAAAGCTAGATGGAAAGAGGCATAGGTCCTAAAGAGATCACTAGTCAGTAATTATAAACGTGAAATATGCATAGAAGCTCATATGTGGCACGGTAAAACGCTAATTCCACTCGTTGTGCTAGGAGTCCGTCGCGAGACATAGTTAGACACTAGTGCAAAGTGAAAAACAACTGTACTACTGTATAGAATATAGGTTAGGACAACGCGTAAAAGAGTGAATCAAAATTCACACAGAAATTACAAATTGCGGTCTTCAAAGACTCCAACATGAGAGAGTGTGGTACCAAAACATAAGAAGAACAAAGATGGAGGTGGAATATAAAGTTACGATCAGAATCGTTACAACTATCGAGAACCGAACTATAATGTAAATCTCAAAGTTGAAGTGACCTTGAGAAGGTTAATTATAAACATGTTAGCATAGTATTATAGCGCTATCATATGATCTTTGAGACCTTCAATATTGCTCAAAAACCCGTTTCGAACATCCTAGTCGTCCAAGACTATGTCGAAATAGTAGCACAAGTAGCTTCACACACTCATAACTAATAGGTGGTGACAGGTATATTATGAATGTTAGTATTCTGAGTCATCACCAGTTGAAGATAATCACTAAAGAAAGTTGAACAAGATACACAACGTCTCATCTCGCACAGTTCTAAAAGACAGAAAACTCGCTCTTTCTCAGATTTACCTATTTGAGCGCCACATAATGCATAACCGTTGTATGTTCGGTTTCGAAAGAACATTTATTTGTCTTATGTCGTTTATGAAAGAGCGAATTTGAAGTGCGTAAATATTGCGTATAAACAAGGTATGTATTACTGTTATAACACCAAATTCGTGAAGTATCAGTAAATAGCACAGAGAAAAATCTAGACAGGTTCTTCTTATGAGAAGAGTTGAGAGAATAGATTTGAATTGTGCAAAAAAAGTTGAGGAATTTTCTTGAAAGCACATAGTCAAATGTTTAACACATATGTGTAATGAAAGAAATGGAAAGTACCCAAGTTCATATCCCAACCTCGAATATGTGCTACCAAGAATCAGTCATAGTACAATTAGAATTCGCAAACAGCGATTGAGAAGCGAGAGAGTCAAAAGTTCTCAGAAGTCAATGAACATCGAAAGTGAATCACAGAAACTTGAGAGATCAAGATGTAAGAAGTAAATTCGATGTTCTCGAAAGAGTCATACACAATGTGATATATAATAAGAATTTGCTATCGACGCAGATGACATGTCACATTTGGATATATGAAATACGGTAGGAAAAATAGGCAAGAATATTAAGATATCTAACATGACTCACCCAATAGAGTGCGCAACACACAAACGATATTAAGAAATAATATGATATATTGACGAGAATATCTGAAGGAAAATTATAGAAGTAAAAATTCTTCTCTAAAATGTAAAGGTGACAAAAACTAACAAGAATTTGCATTAAATTGGTGAGTTTCATCACAGCTACATAATGTAATGGAGAAATTATAGGTTGTTATTGCTTCAAAGCAAGAATATATATTAATATATATATTTATTATATATATATATAAATATAATATAATATAATATATACTATATAGTATATATATATATCTATACTTATATATATAAATATATAACCCATAGTATATTGAGTATCAAAACCTCCATTGCAAATATTGTAATTTAATTTTATTCCTATTTTAATTGCATTTTTCTATAAGTTCATTCATTTGTCATGAAAACATGTTCAGCATTTTTCGTAAGAATCCGCTTTTAGTTGTTGATTACTCCACTCCTCTAAATAAATATAACTAAACGGCATGAAATTAATTTGTAATCTCTACAATATATATATACTATATATACATATTATAGTATATATATATACCTATAATATATATTATATATATATATATATAATTATATAATATATATATATATATATATAAATATAATTATAAATATATATACTTTATATATATATAACATATATAATCATAGGCATCTGTCCCACTACTCTTTACGTTTGCACTTGAATACTGCTTTAAAATGTTGTACAAGAAAACAGAGAAAATACACTGCGTGTGCGCGCAACGAGCAGCCGTGATCTCATCGAGGGTTGAGGATTTACAGTAGCTATGAATAGGTGTACGAGATCTCGATGCGCGAGGATAAATGAAAGATAAATAGAGATAGGTGAAGAGATAATGGTAAAAATATAGAAGAGAGTAGGTTAAACACAATGTTTAAACAATGAAATTAAGTAAAAATATTTATTCGTCATTTTATTACCTACAATTGAAAGAAAAAGGAATACCTACGGAGGTGAAGGTAGTGATGAATATACAATCAAAGTGAGAGCCAATCTGCAATACTAGGTCGGAGTGTTGCGATGA
>JABUQX010118066.1:0-20000 GCA_015478945.1 Trachelipus rathkii
TTTTTTCAAATTTAAAAACCATACTTTCGACTTAAAATGCGCTACAGAAAAACGCACAATAATAAAATAATATCGGCTTAACGAATGTTCATCCCTGAAAATATGCCGTTTGATCGTTCGCAGCGTCGATTTATGGCTAATCGAGAAACGTCATATCATTATTAGTGACGCACCGCCCTTGAGGAAAACCCGGCCTCGATCGATCCCCTCCGAGGATCATCTCGGTAATACGAAACGTCACTATCGTATTTTGAGTAAAAAAACGAAAAGTTTTTACGGATAAAGTTATGATGAAAATTAGGAAAAATTAAAGAACATAGAAAAAATAAAACAATTAATGAAAATTAATACCTGAATATCAATTTAATAATATAAATACGACGTAAAGGAAATCTTAAAAGGCACCACACCTACGCTGCGATCCGTGCAACAAAAAAGAACGATAAATTTTTACTTCTCCGAGATGTTGCCAAAATAAATTTTTTAGTTCCTTAAGCGGGAGTTTTTTTTAGCAAGTTCCTACTATATATTTATTATTTTTTATTAGTATTTATTCAGTATTCTATGAAAAATAATTTTTTAGAGGTAACTAAACAAAAAATGTATAAGACCAAAAAAAAGTATTTAAAAAACAACGCACCGATGCCCATCTATAGGCTTTAGCGATTTTTTGTCTAACTTTAAAAATTAACGCTAAAAAAATAATTAAATCCCTCCTACGCGCGTTCATTGGGAACGAAATACGGTTACCTCATACTTTCGGAGACGATGCAAAATAAATTTTGTGTCCTAAGCGAGTTTTTTCCCGAGAGAAACAAAAAAAAAAAAAATTACGGAATCTAAGTCTTTTAAAAAATTGATAATAATCAGTTACAAAAATTGCGATATTATTTTTTCTTCGCTTTCTTAATTTTTCGTAAAATCTTAATTATTTATCATGGTCTATACTATATCTTATTTAATTAATTTTTCTTATATAGAAATAACTAACTTTTTACTTCTCGGGAGATGTTGCAAAATAATTTTTTCCTTCCTTAAGCGAGTTTTTTTTCCGAGAAAGGTAGTTATATATATATATTATTTTTTTTTTTATTTTAGTCTCCCTTAAATTCATTTTCTATAAAAAATAGAGCTAACTAAATAAAAAATGAACTAAACAAAAAAAAATAAAAAAACAACGCTTTTTCCCCAATTCCTATAGGCTTTGAGCGATTTTTTGCTACACTTAAAAAATTAAACGAAATAAATATTAAAGTACTCCTCCCACGTTCGCCTTCGCGGAATAAGGCCACTAGTGCCCGGATCTTAGCGCGAGGGGGTACTCTTAAGATTTTTTTCCTTAAGCGAGTTAGTTTTATCCCGAGAGAAAAAAAAATTTACGAATCTAAGTTCTGAAAGAATTGCATAATATTAGTTATTCACATATATGGATATTTATTTTTCATTTTCTTAATTTTTTAAATTTAATATTTATCATGATTATACATATGTTATTATAATTTAAAAATTTTTTTTATATTAGTCTCCCTAAAATCCATTTTCTACTATAAATAATTTTTAGAGGCTTAAACTAAATTAAAAAAATAATAAAAAAATAGGCACGATGCATTTACCCGGAAACGTCGTCGGTCATAAGAGTGATTTCGTAAAAGCCCAAAGCTAGAGACTCTACCCGTTAAAATCATTTCTTACGCTATAGAACGTCTTAAGGTAATAATAGTTCCAATTAGTGACGTTTCATCCCGAACTCATTATAACTCAAAAGTCTAAATCAAAAATCGTCTCTCCAAAAAGATCGCACCTCGGAAAAATTGTTCCAATTTTTTTATTTTAAAATTTCTATAATTAGACTTCATATAAGGTACAGAATAAACTCATTCATAATAATATACGACTTAACATAGTTCATCCCCCAAAATATTGCGTTGATCGCTTCGAGGTCGTTTTATGTAATCGAGAAACTATTAATAAATAGTGATGCCGTAGAGGAAACCCGGCCTCGATTGATCCCTGAGGATCGTCTCGGTAATTAAAAAACGTCACTATCGTATTTTGAAGGCCAAAAAACGATAAAGTTCACTGAATAAAGCGTGCTAATGAAAAATAGGAAAAATTAAGAACACTACAAGAAATAAACAATTAAATCATAAGTGAAATACCTGAAATATCAATCTTATAATAAATACGACGCTAAAGAATCGTAAAGGTCCCACTTACGCTTTCGATCGGGGCACAAAAATAACGTAACTTTTTACATTTCGGAATTTGCAAAATATATTCTCGTTCCTTAAGCGAGGGGGTTTTTTTCCTTAAGGGCAAGTGCTAACTTATAATTATTATATGTTTTTTAGCTAGTCTCCCTAAATTCCTATTCTTATGAAAAATATTTTTTAGACGGTAATAAAAAAAAAATGTAACTAAAACAAAAAAATAATTAAAAAAAAACGCACGACGCCAATTTCTCTCGAAAACGATTTTCCTACACTTTAAAAATTAACGCAAAAAAAATATTAAAGGTACCTCCTACGCTTCACTCCGGCAAGAAATAAAGTTACTCATCTACTTGTACGGCAGAGATGTGCCAAAATAAGTTATTTGTTCCTTAAGCGAGTTTTTTCCCGAAGAGAAAACCAAAAAAAAAAAAATTACGGAATCTAAGTCTTAAAAATTGATAATAATCAGTTATTCAAATATTGGATATTTATTGCTTTTTCTCGTTCTTAATTTTTCTTAAATCTTAATTAATTCCTCAAATCTATATATATTATTTATATAATTTATATTTATCTCCCTAAAATTCCATTTTCTACGATAAATATTTTTTAACATAAATAAAAAAAAATTAAAAAATTGCACGACGCCCATTTACCTCGAAACGTCGCTCATATAGTGAGTTTCGTGAAAGCACCAAAAAATACTCTACGCGATATTATAATCCATTTTTACGCCTAATAGAACATCGTTAAGCCGTAAATCTTTTCAAATAATGACTAAAGGAGATGTGAGCATGCCCTTAGACGGCCTCTCAGTTACTTTCGAGTTGTCACCGTTTTGACCAGAATAAACCTACTATATTTTTCGGAGATTGAAACAAATAAAATTTTTGTTTCGTAAGCGTTATTTTCAAATGAAAAAAAATAAAATTATTACGGAGTCTTTAGGATCATCCGTAAACCCATAAGCTAAACGTTTCGTGACGAAGTAATAGATCAAAACTGCGGTCGCCTGCGTCGATCAGTTTTCGAAATGGCTTTACATAATATTATTATTATATTTTTTTTAATTTACTCTCCAACAAAATGCCAATTTTTTTAACAAAATATTTTCTAATGGTGACTAAATTAAAACAATATAAAAATAGTAATAAATTTTTTCGATAAGTACCCTACACGACACCCATTTCACTTGGAAACGTCGTTGTTAAATAATCTCGAGAGACTAAAAGCGGATGTAAGGTGCTTAGACGTCCCTCGTTACTTTCTGGGGGTGTCTGGTTGGCATGAAATAACGTTACTTTGTACTTTTAGGGAGATTGAGCAAAATAAAATTTTCGTTCCCTAAGCGATTTATTTTCTAATTAAACCAAAACTTTTTTTACGGAGTCTAGGACTTCGTGAAGCATCGTAAGTTTAAGCGTGTCTTAACGAAGTATTAGATCGAAACTGCTGTTGACTATCGCGATCCGTTGATCAATTTTCGAAGCGGCTTCAGTAATCTTATTTTTATATTTTTTTAATTAACTCTCCCATAAAACAACATCTTCTTTAACAAACCATTTTCTAGGGGTTACTAAATTAAAAAAAAATTTAAACTAATAATAATATTTTTTCGATAAGTACCCCACACGACACTCATTTCACCCGGAAACGTCGTTGTTAAATAATCTCGAGAGAGACTAAAAGCAGATGTAAGGTGCTTAGACACCCCTCGTTACTTTCCGGGAGTGTCAGGTTGGCACGAAATAACATTACTTTGTACCTCTCGGGAGATTGAGCAAAATAAAAGTTTCGTTCCTTAAGCGAGTTATTTTCTAATGAAACAAAAAAAAATATTATTGCGTCTAGAACTTCGCGAAGTCCCGTAAGGTTAAGCATGTCGTAACGAAGTAACAGAAAACTGCGGTCGCCTATCTCGACGCGTCGCGTATTTAATTTTTTTTTTGGTTTCTTTATAAAAAAAACTCGCTTAAGGAACGAAAAAATTATTTTGCAGTCTATATCTTTCGAAACATGATGCAACAGATTTAATTCGTTGATTTACCAAAATAAAATTAAATTTGAATATTTGTTTTATTTAAATTTTATTGTGCTTAATAATCAAAAATAAATAAAGCTTTTAAAATATATTTTTAATATCAATTGTCAAATATGCAAAATTTAATTTGTCAACTAAGCAAAATTTTATTAAATTGCGATATTTGTTTTTCTTAAATATGTTTTGCTTAATAATCAAAAAAATCAAGCTCTTAAAATTTATTTTGAATATAATATGTCAACTAAGCAAAATCTAATTAAAATATAACAATGGTTTTTTAAATAATAACAATGGAATATTTTGTTTTTCGCAATACTTTTTGCCAACTAAACACAATTTAAATAAATTGAAATAATTTTGCTAAATAATAATGTTTTGCTTAATAGTCAAAAAAATAGTTAAAAAAATATTTTTCCTAGAATTTGTCACCTAAGCAAAATTTAAATAAATTGTGATATTTGTTTTATTTAATATGTTTTGCTTAATAAACAAAAAAATTCAAGCTTTTAAAATGTATTTTGAATTTAATATGTCAGCTAGGCAAAATCTGATTAAAATAGAACAATGGATTATTTTAAATTAATTAAATTAAAATATTTTGTTTTTCAAAATACTTTTTGCTTAATAATCATAATAAATCAAGCTGACGTAACACTTTCCGTCTATAAAAGAGATAGTTTTCGCTGCAAGGGTATCATAGTTAATTTAAACGCACAACGAGGTGCTTCTTAGGCGAACAGAACATACGAACAAATACGAAGGTGAAACCGGATATCTTATTCTACAACGAGCCGTTACCACAAGTAAACGCATCAAAGAGTTTCGAAATTACGACTTACTACTAATAATAGGAGCTTCTGTAACCCTCGCTCGTTTCAATCATCTGGTTTACGCTGCGACCGAATCTCGCCCTCGGATTTTATCAATCGAGAACCCATCAGAGAAATTCAAACGGAAATCGAATCTCGATAGCTTGCCGAATTGAATATTCCAGACCCCAAGAATTTAACGAGCTCTTTTCACTTTACGTTTACTATTTTTTAAAAATAATGTTATACACCATTACTATTCTTATGCTAATAAAAATTGTTTAAAAAATTTTTTTTTCATTCCTTCTTTATACCTTATTTTATTAAAAGAAGCTAAGGCCGCCACATCTTCCTGTCTAATTTTGTTATTCGTGAGTTAATACTAAATATTTTGGTTAATAATCAAAACGAACGTGTTTGGAATATAATTTGTGTGGAAAAAATTAATTAAACTGGTATATAAGGAACACTTTGAAAATTAACGTGAAAAAAACTATAGGGTTCCTTCCCCTTACGCTCCCATCGGGGCACGAAATAACGTTACTTTCGACTTCTCGGAAGATGGGACAAAATAAATTTGTCGTTCCCTAAGCGAGATTTTCTCGAGCAAACCGAAAAAAAAGTTACGAATTCTAAGATTTCGAGTAGTCGAGTAAGGTTATGCGTGTTTTAACGAAGTAATAGATCGAAACTGCGGTGCCTTTTGCAATCCGTCGATCATTTTTTCGAAGCAGCTTCGGATATCGTAAAACTAAAAGCAGCTGGAGAGTGCTTATACGCCCCTCGTCACTTTCCGTGGGGTGTCGGGCCTTCTAAAGAAAACTTTGAAAATTAACGTAAATAAATCTCAAGAGCTCCTCGATCTTATTATTATTATATTTTTTTAATTTACTCTCCCATAAAACACCGGCTTCTTTAACAAACCATTTTCTAGTGGTGACTAAATTAAAACAATTAAAAATAATAATTTTTTTGAAAGGTACCTTACACGACACCTATTTTACTCGAAAACGTCGTTGTTAAATAATCTCAAGAGACTTAAATCGGATGTGAGGCGCTTAGACGCCCCTCGTTACTTTCCGGGGGTGTCGGGTTGGCACTTAATAACGTTACTTACTTCTCCGGCAAATTAGCCAAAAATAAAATTTTCATGCTCCTTTAACGAGTTATTTTCTGAATGAAGCCAAATAATATTATTACAGAGCTCTAGGACCTCGCCGAGGCCCGCGAAGCCATTACGCAGTCTTAACGAAGCTAAGAGATCAAACCTGCGGTCGCCTTTCTCGATGTGTCTATCAGTTTCGAAATGGCTTTAGGTAATCTTATTATTATATATTTTATATATACTCTTCCATAATAATACTGTTTTTATACAAAATATTTTAGAGTTGATTAAAAAAATTAAAATAGCTAATAATTTTTTCGATTATACCTTACACGACACGATGAAAAACTCGTGCTTAAATTATTCTCGAGAACTAAAACGGATTTAGGTCTTAGACGCACCCGCGTTACTAGGTGTCAGTTGCGCACGAAATAAACGTTACTTTCTATTCTCGGAGATTAGGCAAAATAAAATTTTCGTACCCTAATCGATATATTTCCTAATGAAGCAAAAAAAAATATTATGGAGTCTAGGACTTCGCGAAGCCCCGTAAGGTTAAGCGTGTCGTAACGAAGTAAATAAGCTTAACGATATTTCGTCCTCGGTCCTTACGAAACGTCATTATTCTAGTTTGAGGACAAAAAGAAAAGTACAGGGATAAAGATATAGGCTTTAAGCTATTTTTTGCTATATATGATGATAATTAATTAATTAGAATTTTAAGAAAAATTAACCACGAAGAAAAAAATTATTATATGAACAATACATGAATATCCGAGTACCAATTCTTTAATGACTATTATACAATTTTTCTTATAAATTAGGCTCGCTTAAAACCAATTTTCCATGATAAATAATTTTTAGAGGTAACAGAAGTAAATTATTTTCTGAAAAACGAAAATAAAATTTAAAAAACGTGAGACTATCGTTTCGTATGATGATAATTAATTATTAAGACTAACAACAGGCTTAACCTTATGGGGCTACGCAAAGTCCTAGATACCTTAATTTTTTTTTAGTCCCCTCAAAACTACCTTAAGCGAAGGGCAACGAAAAATTTATATTTTTTCATCGAATTTTTCCCAAAGAAATAAAGGTCAACTATGTTCGGCACAACGGGCTGATGCGGGATGATAATGAAGACGTTTATGTAATTCTTTCAAAGGGCCTCAAGAACGACACCCCAAAAAGAACGAGGAGCGGCTGAACACCCCACAGCGGCTGTTAAGTCGAACCGAGGACGCTGTGGAAACCGAGCGAGGGATGCGCAGAGGCGACCGCAGGGCGAGCCAGAGTGCGGTGACGTGTAAGGCCCAGGCGAATCCAGAGGTAGGTAAGTGGGCCGCGAAAAAAAACTCGCTTGAAGCAAAGAACAAAGGAGCATGCCCGAAAGAAAAGAACGTGTAGCGCGGGCAGGAAGTGGAGCGAACAGAGGCCAAAAGAGAAGAGGACTGAGATAGTAGGGAGAAGAAATTAATGAGGAATGAAGAAAACAGTGAGAAAGAAGGCAAAGTAAGAGAAGTAACATAAGAACATAGAGTATACAGAAGATATATAGTAAAAGAGAGTAAGAGATAGAGGTAGAGAGAGAAGAGAGAAGAGAAGAGAAAAGAGAGTATAAGAGAGTATAGAAAAGGAGAACGAAGAGGGAAGGAGGGTAAAAGGAACACGAACGAAAGTGTAAGCACGGCCGGAAAAGAGCGGGAAGCGGAGAGAAAAAAGAAAGAAATGAAACGGTAACGAGAGAAACAAACAGAAGAAAATAGTATAGAATAGATAGAGATATGGAAGAGAGAGAAAGAGGAGAAGTAAAGAAGATAGAAGTAAGATGAAGACGAAGAGAAGAAGAGGAGAAGAAAATGAGAGGAGAAAGAGACTGACGAAGTCATTGGCGACAATTAAGAAGAAGATAATTAAAAAAAAAATCTGTGTATGGTAAAGAACAAAAAAAAGAAACGGTGAAGGAAATGAAAAGAGGAAGAGAAGACACGACGAAGGCAGGCGGCGGCCGACGGGACGGCCCCCAAAGAACGAACTGGGGAAAGGAGGCGGGGAGGGGCCGCGACGAGCAAGAACGGGGAACCCGGAAAGAAGGCGGGTCACGTGCGCCGAAGACGGGGGACGTCAGGAATGGCAAGCGCGAGTGCGCTATCAAATCATCACTGTACATTTGTTCTTGCACTCCGTCAATATTACCCATGGCCTCGATAGTGCGAGTCGAAGGCAACCGCCCGAAAGACGCCTAGTCTATACTAAATATGAGTGATGTTTATAAAAGAGAGACCCCTAAACTTTTAATTGTAATTCACAAGGCCTACGCATTTAAACTTAATTTCAAGTGCTCTACTTTTAATTGAATTCAAGTCCACCATATTCAGCACAACACATGGCATCTCGAACAAAAATAAGTGTATAACAATATACCAATTATATAGCTCAAAATCTACGAAATTCTGAATCATTCAACTCTATATTTCTGACAAACTCATTTATATAAGACCCGCGGCAAAACCACAATGCCCCCCATGATTTGTGTTCCTATCGTACTGGTCCCCTAATTTCTGTTCTTTGGCGCTCGCGCTTTGAATTGTAGCCCACATCGTAACAGTGTGATAAACGAAGTTTCGGCAGTTGGACTAGTATAAGCAACGATAAAAAACCTTATGCGCGGAAAATTTTCAATTATGCCCTCTGAGGCCAACCGGACCAGAGACCAGCTGTCTATGGCAACAGCTTTTCCTAAAGAATCAGTCATTTTTTTTAATACTCATTACACAACTCGATTGGACTATCAGTCGTATAACTGTAACCGATGACACAAGAAGCATCCCCCCACCTCCAAGCCACCAAACACCGGCAAAAACTCCCAAAAACGCTATGCTGTCGATTTATCTATTAAAAAATCGGTGATGGAGCCAGTTCTGCAACGCGTAAAACTTTTACCATAACTTATATCTACTACATAGTTTACTCCAACCTTATCTATGATGAAAACGTAGACTCTATATTGTTTATTTACAAGCCTTTAACTTTACCCTTAATATAAAGGGTTTTAATTTAAATTTACGCCGGTTTTAGAATACAAGAGTTAATTTCATTTACGTTGCGAGCCTACTTCTTAAATTTAGCTTGTCTCGCTCTCTCCTCGTCCCTCCCTCCGCTCTCGCTCTCTCTCTCTATATGTTTTGATTCTGCGTGTGTGGTATATGGAGATAGAATATTGGTGTGTGTAAGGATGGATTAATGTACTTTTTAGCATGAGCTGTGTACGGAATCTTTGTCCGTCTCGCCTGTACACTCTCTAGATCTTTAAAAATTTTCTGTAAAAACGGTTTTAGTGTTTATAATTTCCTATTTTAAATTTAGGTTTTAGCGTACAAACAATTTTATCCTGATTTCCCTTTTTTTTTTTTTGACTGTTTGTTTTTGTCTTGTCTCTGATATTTTGTCTGTTGTTTTTTGTTTTGCTGTGGCTTGTGTGATGGAGAATGAAATAGGCCATGGGCCCAAGAATTTCTGCACGGGCGCGACTTTCTATCGACTTTATCAACATCCGCGGCTTAAACCAAACTTTGCCTCTGTGGAATATCACCTCTCTAACTCGAACCCTAACTTTTGCTCTTGTCTGAGACTCAAGATGTGGATAAGCAAGATACATCACTACGTAACTCATTTAACGTACCAAACTACACTTATTTATTATTTCCGTTCTGAAGGTGGAGTATGTGCCTATGTAAACATAAACACTCCCATACACGTGTGATCTCGAGATAGATCTCGAATCTCCCTAAACTTCGCATGTATAGTATGCGTATATACACATCCTCTCTCTTCCTTCTACCACATAATCTTGTGCTCTGCTACTGCCGATCTCTCCCGTCACGACTTTTGTTACTTTACTTTCTTTGAATATCTTTACTACTTCTTTTCACGAGACTGTTATATCTTCTCATCCATAAACTGAGGGGGTTCCAGGCCATAGTATTTAGCGTGGGAGCTGCGGGGAAGAGATTTCTATGATCCGTACACAACCAAGACCACTGATAATTTACGATAAGGGCCGGTCTGCGCCGAGAATGCGATGGCGGTCCATAACTGGCAAATGTTCACAGGGTGATTTTAGAGGGAAACGCCTAGGCGGGGGGAAAGGGGAGGAGTAGCTCCGCCAGGAACGTAAACTACCAGGCCAGTGACCAACCCGGGCCGCTAATAGCACGCCACAAGAGAGTAGGGGGAAAAAGCCAAAACAACCAAACAAAACGCCCGAAAGTTCGAGAGCGATTGCCTCAACGCATTCTGGGCGCGAACTAATTAAAAACCACACACATTTTCCGGATGCGTTCCCAACATTCTTCGCACTATCGGGCCTAAAGGTTTCACCACCTAGTCCTTTCTCGTCTTTAAATTACCACCACTTTCTCGCCTACCCAACCTGACTCGGTTAAATCTGACCCACAACCATATATTCTTTAATTTTATACTTCTCTCCAATAGCTTCCATCCTGCCCCAAGGCGTTTTTGCTGACACAGTTTGGCAGTCAACGGACGCAGAGTTGGGGAGGCCTCTGCGTGCTCTGCTTTCGCTGGACGCTACGCTATTAACTTGCGAATAGAACTCGCTATAGTGTCGCCTGGCTGTGTGACGCTTCCTCGCGCACCTGTCTCGCCAGATTAACACCGGGGCCACGGCGTGGTGAGCTGTAATCGCTTGATGGGTTGAGCGGTCATTCCTTTCTTCGACTAAATCTTTCTCTCCTCATAAATCCATGGTTCGGATCGTGCTTGTCTCTGGCCATTAGGGCGTAGAGACAGCGCGTACGGGCGAAACACCAATGTGGGTGAAAAATATCCTCGCCGTTATCTCCTATCACTCTTGCTAATTTTCATTCTGCTAGAAACCGTTGCAGGCGTATACTCTTCAGACGGAGCATAACGGGCGTGGCTTTCCATTCAATTGAACGAAAGGCTCGCACGCTACTCCTCTGAGTCTATAGCATACTAGACAAATATCTTCCTCTGCCTCCTCTTGCCAAAAAACATTTCTCCAACAACTTCTGTTAAATCTGTCTTTGTTTTCTCATTATTCGCTCTGGCAAGTGGCTTCTGTGCTATTCACTAAATTTGCAAAGGCCGATCATCTTCGCGTCCTCCATCCTATTTTTCCTCTAACTCAAACCTGAGAAGCAGTATTCTGGCATTGCACTCAGTCCTTCCTCCGTTATGCTCTGCTCAGGTGTCCTATGCCTTTGCTAGGATTACATTCGACCGAGGTGCAATGGAGCCTCCCTGAAAGAAGGTCTCGGGTGAACGTCAGAAGGCGGTGTGGCCCCGGATGGCATTCTCTCCCCGACCTCCTCATTTGGATGGAAGATAAATAGACTTGCCAAGTGCATAAGGTCCGCAACTCGCCCCTCGTTTACATATCCTATACTTTTCTACTATGTCTCAATACTAACACTTTCCCTGTGTTGGAAGCAACGCACATGTCCCAACCTATCCGAAAACATCCAAGGAGAGCCGCTCTCACCTTTCTAACTATCGCCTATAGCGTATATACTATAGTATTCTATCTTCAAGATCTTTGGAACCTCTTACGAACTGGGGCTCACTCTTGAGAATCACTTGGAATTCTTTATTCATTTCTTATATCGGCGACTCGCCAGTACGGTCTTCTGGCGAGCCGCTCTCGACGAGGAGGCTCTACTGTCGAACACCTATTACCTTTCCTTTACTTATTCTGATTATGGTTCTTATCGCAGCCCTTAGGCACACCTGGAAGAGAAACTTGCGTGCAGGGCCTCGGCTGGATGGGCGCTGACATATCCAAAAACTATTTGAACTGGGCCCAAGATTCCGCGGCGACCCTTATGGCACGGATATATAGCTACCACATATATATGAGGTGTCATACATACTATTATATAGAAAAAATAATAACATAATAATATATACCATAGAGATCTTTCTTTAAAATCGCTCAATATCAGCTGTTTTTGATGGGCGCAACTTCTTCTTCCTTTTCTCGCTCAATTAGTCGCGATGTGTTCCTCAGGGTTCCTGGTCTCCTCTCATCTTCCTTACTTTATTCCAATAAGCACGCCCCTATTGTCATTTAATGATCTTCCCCTGCGCACATCTAAACTCAAATTCACTCATATGCCCATAAATGATCTCGACCCCCCTTCAGTTCTCAACTCATCTACTTCAATTCTAATCCTTCTTCTGTTAGTAGCACAATTGCATTTCCCGTACATTAAATACATTTCGATACTTCTTCTCAGAATGAAATTGGATAGAATTCCGGGGGTGATCGTCATGAACCTTAGTCGCTTCAATATACTTTAAAGAACTCAACTTCTACAAATCTCCCTCTCTAAGACACCTTCATTAACGTAGGTCCTATACTCTTTCGACGGTTCTGCTCTCTACGTTCACTGTCGACAATACTGAAACATCCTCTGCTTAACATAAACAAAAAAAATGTCTTGATGTGGAAACGCTGCACATCACAACAAGTGCTGAAGAGCAAACGGCGCCTCACTACGAAGCTGGGGCCTCTCCTGTTTAGACTGCTGAGAGGACTTCTTATATTTACTCCATACTTCACATATACTCCAGTATATGTACCAGCGGGCCCGAGCAGACACCTTGTATGAGAACAGCACTCCCTCTCTCCTCTCTCGGGATGGGCTCAGGATAATGCACCACGGCTTTCTAAGGATCAAGGGTCAGAGATCCAAGGCCAAAAAGAGACTTTTTCAACTGTCCTGTTCTTTCTAGTTCACTTGACCCTCTATCTTCCTGCCGGACGAACGATGTTTGGTGCTATCTCCTTTTCTATAAAGGTTCCGTAAGGCCAGAGACACGGTGTGCTCGAGGAGCTGTCACAACTCCGGCGGCTCACCTCTCCTCGCACGCCCTCGTAGCACAAGCGGTGCTGTGGCTCCGTGGCACATGAGTTTTGGTGTTGAATTACTCCGAGCAACTCCAGAGTCTAGTTCAGCATCGCCTGACGCGATGCCTCCTTCTTTCGTGCATCCTTCTGTTCTGTTGGAATTTCTCTTCATATTTCTGTGGTTGTATTCCTACTTCTAATTCTAACGTCTCCTCACTTTCTCTAAAGCCCGGCGTCTGGCTATAGCTTCATACTGCGAATTTGTGTTAGTTGAACTTTTTTTGTGGGGGATTTTGTATTTTTATAAACCCCAAAGCCCCCCCATTTTTCCCCTTTTTTTGGGAAAAATTCACCAACGGGGAGGGGAGGAGGGAGGCCTTTTTGGCGGCCCAGGTGACGGCTGGGCTGGTATAACGGCGTAAAAGTATAGATATAATATAGTATATATATAATATATTATAATATATATATATATAAGCATATAGATTCATAATAACTAAATACATATATATATATATATAAAAGGAATAATGGGAATCTGCATAGAATAATGTAGATATATAGTTTTTTAACTTACATTTTCTCATTTATTTTTTATAATAAATTATATTAAAATTTATATATTCAGCATGATGCCTGCCTCCGATACGTAAGATTAAGATAAAAGAAATCTATAAATATTTCAAGTGATACAACTAAAATATTTAACTAAAATATTCTAAATTCTAAAAATATGTATATCTATGTACATAAGAGATAATTTCCTATATTTATACTGAATTAACAATACTATTCTAAGAGATACGGGTAATTCCAACCCTTATAAATTGAAGATGCACCAAAAACAAAATGGCTGCAATCCATTCAAAATATGGCCCAGCTGAGAATATACAAAAAGTGAAATTCGGTTGATGCTACACACAGGAAAATTGATATTCAGAGTAAGCCAAAATTAGGAAATATCCTTTATAATTTTTAAACAATATTACACCTGTTTACTCTAATAAATTCACATAGTACATTCGCTCACAAATAGATTTGTTATAATAAGTAACAGTAGAAATTATATTTCATTATACCTACCGCAATTATCAATGCAAATTTTGCAAACAAAACTAATCCCATGAATGAATGAAATCGGTTTTTAAATGTTTCCACCGAGCAAATTATTTTTTAATGACTACTCATAATAACGTTACAAACTACATTATCTCAATGATGTGAATCGACCTAATAACTATATCGATCGCCGACCTATATACAATATATTAGATGCGATTCATATGATTCAAGTTCGAATCTTTCGATATAATCGAATGGGAATATTTTAACAATCAGCCCTTTCACTTCTTGTAATCGTGTAATTAACTCATAATGGAAGGAAATTAGGAGAAGTATATGTTTCCAAAAGATGAACAAAAATTATTTATACAAGAATATATAGTGTTTTATACTAATTGCGAAATTATTATTTAAGCTCGACCCACGCATTATAATGCTCAATTTTCATTTCAAATATAAGAGATTGACCACGAATAAGAAGAGATGGGTTTTAAAACGAAAAAAAAAAAAAAAAAAAAAAGTAAGATATCCCAAATCTAAATTGCAGCTATAAGCATACTTATTATAAAAACTCTAAAAAGAATAATAAAACTTCAAACGCTTACAGTTTGGTCGATATAGTACACTTCGGTCCTGACTATGGCACACGTAGCATAAAAAATTGAGCCACTCAATACCAAAGAAAGCTAATAGAATAAAAGCAATTGTAAAATCCCAAATTATAGAATTTTGATACTAAATGGCGAAAAAAGGAAGGATACCACAATGTAGTCCTCCTACTAGCTGCAAAAGAAAGAAGGGAATCTGTTAGTAAAAAAAAATACTTTTCTTTTTTTTTATTTTTTTATAAAAAAAGAGGACAAAAAAAACATCTTCTAGCTAAACAAGCCCGGGTATCGTAACTTAACACCTCCTAGAAAGTCACAAAAAAATGCAACATCACAAAGCGCATATGTATATCACGTTTCCGTTCCTTTTCAATAAAAAAAGTTTAAAGGACTACCCTATTGAACGTAGCCCTTCTGCCTCATTACGTTCCTCTAGAACGCGCACTAAGCTAGATAAGAGGAGGTTCTATTTGAATTGAAAGGAAAAGCATGTCAAAAAAAAACACAAGCTATTTAGTTATTTCATCGTCCACCCCTACATAACTGTCGTCGCAGGTCTCGAAGTATTGCTCCTTAGCCAGCGCTCTCTTTCGGGTAATCAAAGAAAGTTGAGAAGAGTAGTCGAATGCGATAGGACCTCTACTGCCTGGCGATATAAATATAACAAGAATGAGCTCTGATACTGCAGCTCAAATTTATATTACTGCCCAGCCAACAGGCACAGTAAAAAAGCCTGTGAAACGCTGTTACCAGAGAGCTATAAAACATTAAAATTTATTCATTAACTATGAATAAATATTAAAGAATGACTTTAAAAAATTAAGGGGTCTTTAAAATTATAATTATTAGCTATTAGCTATAAAAGATATTACACACAAAAAAGTAAGCGATGAAGAAAACCAAAAATAAATTGACAAGTAATTTTCAAAGACGAAATATGAAAACTTTTCCACGCGCCACGCGACAGTGATAGCAAGAATGGATATTATTACTTCCATATATAAATAATAAATAAGCATTAAAGAATAAAATAAATAAAATAAATAAATTAAATAAAATAAATAAATTCAGTCATGTCAAAAAGTTAGAAATTACATCAACTTTCTTAATAAATAAATACTAGTAATTATAGTATGATAATGGTTATATGTATACAGCATAATCAGAATGAAATTCTGATTCTATGGTATAAATTTGAACTTCAAACTTGACACAAAAAATGAGAAAATTTGGATTTAGATCTTTTACAAAAAACTATGAACTTTGACCCTTCATCATAGGCCAAAGAGGTCAATTTAAACTATGAAACTAATATAAGAATAAAGATTAGTATGTTGATGATTCTGTGGATAATATGTTTTATTTATATACTCCAAGTAATAAAGCAAAAATATGTTCATTTATAGAAAACTATTAAATGAAACGGCAATCAGGATAGCACCCCAATATAGGACTCTTTTGACTTAAAATGTTAATATAATCGAAAACATAGAAATATATACTAGTATATGAAACTAGTTTTACATTAAGATAAAATTAGTATGACAATTAAGATCTATATAAAAGTTTCAGTGTTCTAAATATTGACAATAATACCAGGGAAATGAAGTTTTGGATCACCAAATTTTCAGAGGAGTAGGAGAGAGAGAAAGTAATCGAAACGCTAGATTATTATCACGATTATAATATATAAATATATATATATATATATATTATAGTATATATATATATATATTTATAAATATAATTGATTAATATATATATATTTATATATATATATATATATAATATATAATATATATATATATATATATATAGATCTAGTGATGCAGGTAACATCCGCCTCCGCGGAGCATCCGCACTTATTAAGATCCTCATCCACGCTTTGCCCTGCGGATGGATTGCGCCTGATATTTTTATTGTCGAAGATTTGATAAAGAATTTATAATTAAAAATACTAAGACGAATCTGACCGCAAACTTTTAAATGAGAGACATGGACTTCGACTCAACTTGATGATGATCATGATCTCACAGCCATCAAGTTCATAATATTTGACTTCAACAGAGTAACATGAAGATTAGGGTTGCCCAAAAACAATTCAGCACCCCCTACAGTTCCTGTCTCCGAGTTGAATGACTATTAAATCTCAACGCTATAGGAAAAACATTTGAACCATCTTCAAATGAATATTGATGACGGGTTTAAAAAGAATGAAAGATGTAATCAAACTAGAACTTTAAAAAACGCTTTTGGTTCTGAGGAAATTAATAACCTTCATACTATTGCAACTTACTTAGTAGATTCCCGTTATAAAGCAAGTTTTATTTGTAACACAGTATATATTAGGAACAAGTTAAATTCGTCACTTTGTGTTGCAGTTGAAAAAACTTCAATCCGAACAGGTCTATTAATTTGCTACCCATTAAAAGGGAAAAAAAAAACGAAATCTAAAGAACCAAAACCTTTACAAGTAAATCAATAACCAGATTCACTGGGGAGAATTTCTACAGTCTCAACGTAGTAGTGATTGAAAAACACACGCATTACCAAACATGTTGCTGATGCAAATGATTGAAAACTATCACAAGAAAAACGGACTAGATTACAATGATTGTTCATATCAGTTGGGTGGAAAGATTGAAGCAAAATGTATTACCACGCTTGAGTAAAACTGCAAGGAAATTTACTTGGCCTTGTCCTCCAACTTATGTTCCAAGCTGAGGGAGTACTGGGCAGCCTGGGCTAATATATGATGAAAAGAGAAATAGACTCTCAGCAGAAAAAGGCAGAAAATTTGATGTTTCTCCAAGCACCACCTTCCTATATTTGAATTTTCATTACTATGCAAAAAAGTATATAAATTACATTATAATCAAAGCATCCATTACAGCAACGGTCGGCGCCCATCGAAACAGGTAATGGTCGCGCACGCATTCCAGTAGTCCGACACCCGTCGCTGCACCCTGGAATAACATTATATGTGGATTGTGGCTAAAACTCGAAATATAAATATATTATATGATAAATTATATATATATAATAATTATTATATATTATATAGATATATATATATATATATATAATATATAGTATATAAATATAATACTCTAATATTATATAGAAAGCATACAATATCCGCACCACCGCATCCGCGATCCGAGCGTGTAGTCAACGGAACAAAAAATGACATCTCTTGCATCCAGACTCAATATATATAATGCAGATAAAAATAAATATATTATATATATAATACTATTATATCTACTTAGTATATATTATTATATATATAACCGTATATATATATATATACTTATATATATAAATATATTATATATATAGTATAAAGATATATATTATATATAAATATTAATATATATATACCATATATAATATAATATAGTATATATTATATATAATATATATATAATTATATATATATATTTATATATATATATATATATATATATATATATATATATATATATATATATATATTATATATAATTAACTAATAATAAAAAAATAGTAAAATACAAATATATGAAAAAATGTTCATATTACAACAAGGTAGTATGAAGGCAAACTAATATTAAGCTAGTTATTAATAAAACTAATATATAATGATTTAATACAATACATAACTAAATAAGTATAATATAATAATATATCGATATATAATGAAATTCTGGATGAAATTATGCCGACGAGCAATATATTTCCAAGTGTGGATAATATGAAATTGGTGTTTTGAAAGTTATATCTTAAGTTGACAATCACCAAAAATAAAACTCAAAACTACATTAAATGAAATTATACCTTCGCTTAGGATAGAGTAGTTGACAAATATACAGAGGAATGGTATATGGTACCAAGTCCCATGTAAAATTTTGTCTAGTATAAGTCCAAGTTATAAATATAAAAGAGTATCGTTTGAGTCATGTAAAAATTTAGGTGATTAAAATATTACTTGTGTTGCAGAAGAGTAGTTTTCTCGGAAGATTTAGTGTTTGCGACTCTTTTTTTCGCTTTTTACTAAATTTTTTTGTGAAATGGATAATTAAGTCGTTTTTCTAGGACAAATAACAAATATTATGAAGAAAATATAAACCAAAAATATCCAGCATATATATATATTTTTTTAAATGAGGCATTAACACTTTAGATGCACACTAGCTTTCTTACTAAATAGAGGCATAATTTAGAGGTAAATCGAATGTTTGATTATATATATATAGTATATATAATATATATATATATAATATATATATATATAATAGTATATATATAGATAATATATGATTTAAATATATATTATATATAATATATATAAAATATATTATATATATTATATAATAATATATATAATATATATATAATATATATATAATCAGAGGCGACTCCTGTCACATCTTGCCTTACTTGTTGCTTCAGCACGAGTTTGACATTTTAGAAATTCATAATCTTAATTTTGTGCAAATTAATGTTACTATAATATTCTTTATTTCTTCCGAAAAGTTGGACAAAATAAATTTGCAAATTATTACAAATAAATATATAAGATTATGCAAAATTGAAACAGAAAAAGGGCGTAAAGAATAGCCGCTATTTAAATAACGCTTTTTAACACATTTAAAAAATTCACCAATCCGTGCCCAAAGCAATTGGCGGATGATTTATATCAGTTGAATTTTAGAGTATAAATTAATTTATTAAATACTATGTTTTTAAAATGATATGTTTAATACTATTACATAATAAATAATATTTTATAACGAAAAAATTTTTAATAAAGCAAATAAATAATTTGACATATTACTTTAAAATACTTTAGAACTTAATAAAGAGAAAAATAAAGAGAGTAACTTGAAATATTATTATAATTTTAAAGTTAGTCATAGAATCCACAATAGAAACGGTTTAATGAAAAAAAAATTATTTATTTAGGACCAACTCAAGTTTTTAATTATATATATATTATATTATATATATATATATTATATATATATATATATATATATATATATATATATAATATATATATATTATATTATATATATATATATATATATATAATTTATATATATATATTAAGTATACTATAAGAAGATAGAGGATGAGAGAGTTAAGAGGAGAAGAGAGAGAGAGAGAGTTAGACAGGAGAAGAGTTAAAAAGTGCTGGAGTCGCCACTCATATATTATATATATATATATATATATATTATATATATATATATATATATAAATATATAAAAATTATAACTATA